>JAUDYJ010000010.1:16416567-16436567 GCA_030761175.1 Masticophis lateralis
CTCCTATTTTTCTTATTTTAAGTGATTGATAAACTCAATGGTGTTTATTATCTTCCCAACTTGATTGTTTTCTTTATATATTAAAGTTTTTATGTGTTCTAGGACATTCTTTATATTGCTTTATCTAGAAACGTAGGCTAGAATTAAATCAACCAGTCAGTCTGTCTGTCTATCTAATGTGTGTGTGTGTATTTGTGTATGCATATGTACATACACTGAATGTATTATATTTTGTCCAGTGTTGAATGCTTAATATATTTTCACTTGGCATTCATCTGAAAGCAATATTTCATTCAACTGCTATCTAAAAGCAAATACTCTTTTCATTGTTCATCAGACAACAAAAGCTTAGCATCTTTTAATAAGTCCATTATGTCACATTTTACTGGGGAAAAAAAACTGACGTTCCAGATAAACTCATACACAGTTCCCTTATTTGTTTCTTTCAACAAACTTGGCATCCTCTTTGTGTCATCTGACAGGTGAATAAGCATCTACAAACAAGTTTGATGCATGACTACTGTAACGCTCTCTACATGGGGCTCCCCTTGGGGTGCACCTGGAGGCTCCAACTGGTCCAGAATGCGGCCGCGCGGGTGATTATGGGAGCGACAGGGCGCTCCCACGTGACACCTCTCCTGCGCGAGCTGCACTGGCTTCTGGTGGTCTTCCGGGTGCGCTTCAAGGTGTTAGTTTTGACCTTTAAAGCGCTCCATGGCATGGGACCGGGGTATTTGCGGGACTGCCTGCTGCTACCGATAACCTCCCACCGGCTAGTACGCTCACACAGAGAGGGCCTTCTCAGGGTGCCATCAGCCAAGCAATGTCGGCTGGCGGCCCCCAGGGGGAGAGCCTTCTCTATGGGGGCACCCACCCTATGGAACGAGTTACCTCCTGAAATTCGTTTGATCCCGGACCTCCACGCTTTCCGAAAGGCCCTTAAGACCTATTTATTCCAACAAGCCGGCCTTGTTTGATTGATTTTAATGGGGTTTTAAATTTTTGGTACTATTAATCTCTGGGGTTTTAAATTGGGTTTTTAACGGGGTTTGATACTTTTATTTTGGAACACCAATCGATTTAATCTAATTTTAAATCCTTTTAATATTTGTATTATATGTGTTTAATTTGGTTGTTCACCGCCCTGAGTCCCCCTCCCAGGGAGAAGGGCGGTATATAAATTGAAATAAATAAATAAATAAATAAATAAATAAATAAATAAATAAATAAATAAATAAATAAATAAATAAATAAAGTCATTTTTGGTTCCACTGAAATCATTCTCAGCAAACTCTTTTTGGCTTGTTTTACTGAAATTATTCTCTAAACACAAGTTCTGCTTTTCTTTAACAGGCTTAAAAATTAATGGGGACAATGGTCTGTAAAAAGTCTGTGACTGCTATTGTCAATTCCAGGACAACCACCTGAAAGTGCTGTCCAGTGTTATTTCATGTTGACAGATTTACAGTAGTAAACTTCGAAGATTTTGTAAACAAAATAGTCCCAGCATTGAGGCAGAGGTTGTTGTTGTTATTCTTGCCATTAAACTTACCAGATGGAATGCAGATGATGTCTCTAGATGCACATCAACATGTTAATGTAATTACTGGCATGCAGGCATTTGTGGGGAAAGTGTCAGATGTATTCAAGATTGTAGGAAGGAAGTGAGAATGAAAAGAGGTTAACATTTCACATGGCACATTTATATTACCAAACTGACAAAAAAAAAAAAAAAAGGTGGAGGAGGAGAAACGCAAACAAAATAACATCATTTCTTCCCGAAAGTCCAGTGTTAGATAAATTGAATAAATACCAGAAGTTTGGGAAAACAAATGAACAGCCTTCCAGAAATTCATTTTAAAGAAATAAAAACAAGTTAAATTGAGCTCTTTCTAGATTTAGGCAAAGAATTCAAATTTCTGAGCCACTGTGACACATACAATGCAGCAGCAAACCACACCCACAAAAAATAATCAGGTTGCTTTGTACCTTCTACATGGTAAGGACAGGCATATCAGTAAAATTCAGGTGCACTTGTGATGAAGAAAGCACCATAAGCAGTGGTGGGATTGAAGAATTTAACAACCGGTTCTCTGCTCTAATGATTTCTTCCAACAACCAGTTTGCCAAACTGCTCAGAAAGTTAACAACTGGTTCTCCCGAACTGGCTGAATCCCACCACTGACCATAAGCACAAACAAAAGTGTGAAGGGCCAGAATAGGAAAAACTTTGCCATTGTGTGCTTATATATTCTTTGTAGATCAGAAATTTAGTGAAATAAAGTTTTGAATCATCAAAATATTTAAGGAAGTGACTCCTAGAATGGGAGTGAGATCATGTAAAGCTAAATCTAATTTTTTTGAAACGTGCATGCTGTTTTCAGTTGCTCATCTCAATGTATTCTTATTCAAGTCTGAACAAGTTTGCTTCCAATAAACTAATGGTAACATTAGACCCTTTACTATTGCAAAGCAGTGAATGTACTTTATGGGGCAATATTCAGGCATGAACATTTCTTCATCTGCCTCTAAGCTTTACTTTAACTATGCAAACACTCACTGAGAGGTCTAAGTCAGCAGGCTTTTCTGGCTTTTGAAATCTTACACGGTCAGCACAATTAGTAAAGCCACCTTCTACAACATCGCCCTTATGACTATTTTCTATCACCTTTGGGGGGAGAAGGTTCTGCTCTGCTTACCAGAGATGGGTCTAAAGGCATGGCCTTGAAGCTCTCTTCTACAGAAGTAGTTTGCAAGACTCGTAAAGGAAGAGTGCTAATGTCTTTCTCTAGAACATAATGTGTGTTGGTTCTTAACTGTGCATATGCATCTGAAAAGAAAGCAGCATTGGTATAATATCAGCTGCAGACAGTCAAAGGTGGATAGCTCTGTAGAATTGAGAGAAACCCACTGCATTTTCTGCATGGAGAGAAAAATTTGAGGAACTCTCTACTCTTAAGGGAGAGGTGGCAAGATGTTTAAGTCAGGGGTCAGCAACCTGTGGCTCTGAAGCTGCATGTGGCTCTTTCACCTCTCTGCTGTGGCTCCCTGTCACTCAAAATATACATCACAACCGCCAATGTGTGACACCCACTGACACACAATTTATTGAGCTTTTCAACCTCCGGTAGGCAACCATAGATATATCCAAGAAAAGAAAAGTTTCAGAAGAAAACAGAACGTTTAATTAAACTACATATGCTAGTTTTGTGGCCGTTCAAGAAATAGTCAGGCACAGGAAGGGTTTTGTGGCTCTCTGTGTTTTCTTTTCTGTGGGAAACAGGTCCAAATGGCTCTTTGAGTGTTTAAGGTTGCAGACCCCTGGTTTAAGGGATAATAGTTGTCAGGAGCAAATGATCAAGACTATGTGTTAAATTGCAATTCAAAGCTTTAATCTCATGCCCACATATATATATAAGAATCTAGTCAAACTGGTGTCAGATAAGAGTGAATGGAATTCAAGGGGTCTGGACTTGGACAGTTGTTGCAACATAATGACTATAAGCTGATGGCGCACTTAACTCCGCCCTCCCAGCTCTGCTTCTACAATAGTTCTTCTTTTTCCTGCTCCTATGATGTATAGCTTGTGCCAGCAAAACAGTTTAAACAAACCAGCATGACAAAAATCACAACATGAATGCAGCCTCTCAGTTGACGCTAGAGGAGAGAGGAACAGCAATATAAAAATGTTGTTTATGAGCAGGTGGGGAAACTTTAATAAATAAAATCTGCAATATAGCAAATGGAGATTATTTATTCAGGGAAATGGATAGATTAATGAATAGATACTTCAGAAGATAGTCTTTTCTCTTTCTTTTAATGTGCACCATAATTCAACCATGAAAACAGAGGGACTATATATTCTTTTTTTTTATTACCCAGCATCCAGGTCTTTCATAGTTATCTATCTAACCAGCTGTTACTTTCACATTTCAGAAAGAGTGACATATTGTCAATAGCAGCAATGTAAAGTTTTCCTATCTGTAGACCATTTAGCAATCGGTATTGACAAATGAAACCCACAGGCTCCCACTGTGATTTCTTAGTGCTAGAAAAAAAAAGATCTGTCTTTTTGCTGCTGTTGTTGCAAACTTGTCACAGAGTTTGGTGAAAAGCAAAATTTCAAGATGAAATCTCAAAGAACTCCACTGAAAGCCTTCCCTGTGTATACTGATATTCTTCAGAAATCTTTTTGCATCTCACTTACCTACAATAGCGATTGGAAATAATAATCCCCAATGGCATAGGGTAAGAGAAAGGAAATTGCTCCATCCGCAGGTATTTCTTTATTTAACTATTTTATCTTACTTTTCAGGCAACAATTGTCTCCTCACTTTAAAAAAAAAAAAAAAGACAGGTCCAAATTCCAGGATACAGGAAGGGAACGATGACAAAGAAAGGAAAGGAGTAAATTATTCAAAATCAGAGCTAAATAAGGAACCTAAATTAGGATATGGACTTAGAACTAGGATATACTAATACCTAGGCAAGCTGGGATTTAAAAACAACAACAACACTGAAATAGAGTGGATGGAATGGAATGGAATGGAATGGAATGGAATGGAATGGAATAGAATAGAATAGAATAGAATAGAATAGAATAGAATAGAATAGAATAGAATAGAATAGAATAGAATAGAATAGAATATTGAGAATAAAAAGATAAAACACTAAGTGATACTCAAGGTTACTACTAAGCTATCAAATCATACTAGGAAACAAGTAAAAACAATATAAATCAAAAGAGACAAACAACATGGTTATAGTAATAAGTGGGAAGAGACAGATACTAGTAAGGAAGAGAAGAATAATAGTAATACAGTCTTAGTAAGTTATTTGACAGTGTTGTGGGAATTAGTTGTTAAGCAGAGTGATGGCATTCGGGGAAAAACTGTCCTTGTGTCTTGTTGTTCTGGTGTGCAGTGCCCTATAGCTTTGTTTTGAGGGTAGAAATTGAAACAATTTATGTCCAGGATGCGAGGGGTCTGTAGATATTTTCACAGCCCTCTTTTTGACTCGTGCAGTATACAGGTCCTCAGTGGAAGGCAGGTTGGTAGCCATTGTTTTTTCTGCAGTTCTAATTATCCATTGAAGTCTGTGTCTGTCTTTTTTGGTTGCAGAGCCAAACCAGAGTTATGGAGGTGCAGATGACAGACTCAATAATGGATTTCTACCTTAATGCAGCTATTGAAGAGAGGCTATTTTCTGAAAATCATGAGAGAAACCTGATTTTAAATCCTAAGAATGGACCTACCAGTAGGTGTGAGGTAGCCACTCCAGATAACATTTGGGAAGCTATGAAAGGCCGGTAAATGGTTTCTTAAGAAATTTATAATAATTGAATTTTCCTGGCAGAGGAGGAGAGCCACCTATTTATTATTTTGAAAATAATTTGAATAGCCTACCTTGACAACCTGACCTTGTGAAAAGTTTTCCTGTTCTATTCTGCTTCAGGCACTGAAGTATCTTGGACCAGCCCTGTTAATTCCCAAATTCCTACTCTACTACTCCCATCCATGTGTAGCTATTCCATCTGTGCAGAGTTTAGAAAACTAAAAGGGACATTCAAACTATCCGTAGGGCTCCCCAGGATATGCTTCCAAAGACCTTATGTGTTCAGGAATAGAACACATGGATATACCGTTAGTTAAGCACATACCTTAACAAAATTCTCTTTCTCAAAAAGAAACATTGATCAACTGCCTCCAAAAAAAAATCCATGCTTAATGGAAATAACAACGAGAGAGAAGAAAATAAGCTTGAGTGCCTGCAACACTCTTCACCATGCTCTTAACCATCATGGATACAGGCTAAATTTAGAAGGCAATTTAGGGGAAAGATGTGCAATCATTTGGAGGGTTTACAAATGCTCTAATCAGTGTGGCATTCCAACAGGTGGGTAACTGTGGCATCAACACAACCCACTTTAAGTTGGGGAAATAAAATGGCCTTGGGACTGGAGACTACAGTATACATAATGATTTATGGGGATTGGAATCATGATATACCTAAACCAGTGGTGAAAGCCAATTTTTTTACTACCGGTTCTGTGGGTGTGGCTTGGTGGGCGTGGCTTCGATAGTGTAAAATCTCCATTCCCAACCCACTCCAGGGGAAGGATACTGCAAAATCCCCATTCCCTCCCCAGTCCTGGGGGAAGGTTAATGCAAAATCTCCATTCCCACCCAACTCTGCAGCCAAGCAGTTCTCCAAATTACTCAAAATTTCTGCTACCGGTTCTCCAGAACCTGTCAGAACCTGCTGGATTTCACCCCAACCAAAACTGCAAAATATTGTAACATATTCTTCAAGTAAACAAAGGGACCTATATTTTAATCACAAAGTATAACCCATTGGCTACTTTAATGGATATAGTTTAAGGAAAACTGGATTGGAAGATGACCATGATTTTAAAACTGGGAGAAGATACATGAAGAATATGCATTGTAGTGATGACACCATTCTAATAGTTAAAAATGAAAATGATTTTGAAGCTCTACTAATGAAAATCAATCAGTTCAATGAAAAAAAGAGATCAAAATCAAATATTAAAAACCCAACTGATGATAACAGTTATAGCCTTAAATTTGACAATGAAGATATTGAAATGGTGGATAGCTTCAGACTAGAATTCAGTAAAGTAGCAGTGAGGATCTTGGAAAAGCTAATCAGATGCTAGGATATGTCTTGATCTGCAAAGATCAGAATGGTACAAGCAATGGTAATTCATGTTATACTGCAAAAGTTAGATTTTTGCAAAGCAGGAGGGGAAGAATATTAATGCCTTTAAGCTATGTTGTTGGAGAAGCCTACTGAGAATATTATGCATTCCCAGGAAACGTACAAATGCATTATCAAAGAAATCAATCTAGAGTTTTCATTTGAGGAGCAAATGGTTAGACTCAAATTATCACTTTGGACACATTATGCAAAGACCCAATTCTTTGGAAAAGGTGCTAAGAGTTTGGGGAAAGTGGAAGGAAGGAGAAGTAGAGCATGCCCACAGCAAGGTGGATGGACTCAGTCATAGTTGCAATGAATGTGCTGTAGCAAGGTCTAAAGGATCAAGTTAGAGACAGATCATCATGAAGAAAATCTATGTAGTTTCTGAGCTGACACCAACTTGATGGCACATAACAAATCTATCAGGTTTAATGGATATTCATTTGGAGTTTTTGTTGATTTTTAATTAGATTTGTGCACGTATTAGAAGAATTGTAATTTTATTACAAACTATAGTTAAGATCTTATTCCTACAGTAAGCTTAGTAAGTTAATAAAGATGGATTTAGGGCAGCACGGGAATGCAAATGCAACCTCTATCATTCACAAGTAAGGTTTCTGAGCAAGAGAAAGGCAGAAAACAAACAGCTGGAAAAAAATAACCTTCTTCATCACAGTGAAAAATATTTTCTATTTGTTTACACCAATTCTGAAGACTAAAACTGCCAAGGCCACCTTAAAACAACCAGTAGGTGTCTCAACATCCAAGCAACACTGCTTGTAACAGGAGTGTCAAGTGATGGGCAGAACTATGGATGACATTGCATGCATGTCCAGAAGGTATTTATTTATTTATAACCCACCCTTATTATTTTTACAAATAACTCTTGTCAGTATTCCAATGAAAGAAGACTCAGAGGCTTGAGTTTCCTCAAAGTTCCATTTTATTAGAGATGTCATATTGGCACATCTGGGAAAACCCAAACCTGAAAGTTTCCAGGTTTTCCCCACCCAAGTGAAAGCTCAAGTCCCTGCCCAGTACCCACATGTCCATCACTTGGTCCAATCATCCACCCTCCAAATTGGAGATACCTCCCAGTCATCTGACTCCAGGGCAAAGTGTCCTTGACTCTCTGAGAAAGGAATGTTAGTTTGACTACATATCACCCATACTCTATGCAATCCCACCTCCCATTTTCCCACAGTAGAAAATGTGGCAGGCTTGAAGGCCCAAATGTAAAAGATGGCTTCCAAGTCTGACAAACTCACATTGGTGAACATATCCAACATACCTTCCTCCTCCAATTTTCCCCACAGCAACCCTGTGAGGTGAGTTGGCCTGAGAAAGAGGGACTGGCTCCAAGTCAACCAGTTGGCTCTCAAGATAAGGGCAAAACTTGAACTCATAATCTTCCATTCCCTAACCTGGAGTGTTAACCCTTGGATCAAATTTATTGGGTCCTCGTGTTCTCTTTAACCTCCAATTTAAGAAAAGTGTGGCAGAACGTTTATTGCCATGAAAAGTGATGAACAAGAGAGGCAGAATTCCAACTGCTGGATGCAACATATACATAGAGTCACGTCACATCCCTAGCTTAGGCTTGTAGCCCTTTTAAAGAGTTTCTTTAGCCTCTGCAATAAAATCAACTTATCCATCTGAGACTCATCCTCGACTCCCTAAAGAGAGATTCATTGTCATGCCCAGGGTGACGCACTGACACTCATTATATATTTTCATTTGCTTGCTGCAATGGGTGCAGTCAAGGTATTTGAAGCATCACTTGTTATTTAAGTTTATTGTTATTTCATGCGAGTGGCAGCTTTTGAAGCTCGTTGAAACTACCAGACACCACAGTGGCACAATTAAGGGAAGAAAGAAATACCCAGCACTACCAATAAATGTCAACGCAGAGAGGTGATATTATAGTCAGTACTGTGGAAACAGTGGTTTCTAAGTGTCTCATTGCCCCCTGGTTTATATGTGGTCTGCTCCTGCCTATAAGGGCAGTTAGCCAATTATCAAACATATGCTCGGATGGATCTCTCGGTGCTGCCTACCTGCCCCACTGGCTCTCAATTAATCCAAGAAAGGGGATGAATTTCTTTTGCACTTTAATTTCCCTGTTGTGGCATCATGCAATTTCAATAAGCAAAAGATTTCACTGGCTTCTACTGGGTAATAAGCCTCAACAACTGACTAAATATTATTCAATGGTGGAAATGAATCCATTTCTGCATGTACTCAGTTTTTGTGCATGGCTTATACAGCGGATTAGCAAATCAATGCAAGATTAAAGGTATGAGAAAAACAGTGCTTATAGAGCCAGATACCACCATGAAGCTTGCAACAAACCCATTTTGGATAACATGTATAACTAGTATGCAATAACCCGCTGCCCTTCCCTCCTTCTGATTGCTGATTTCTTACTTCTTTGCCCTGTCCTGCTGATACGCACTCATCTGGTGTATCTGGAGTCTCTCATTTATTTATTTATTAAATTTATTAAATTTATATGCCGCCCTATTCCCGAAGGACTCAGAGCGGTGAACAGCCAAGATGAAATGCATATAATACAAATGTTAAAAGACATTTAGAATACAATAAATATTTTGGCCCAATAATTTAAAACACCCAATTTAGGACAGATTTAAAACAATTTAAAAAGGGAAAATTAGGCCAGGCCTGCCTGTTGGAATAAGAATGTTTTAAGGGCACGGCGGAAAGTGCGCAGATCCGGGATCATCCGTATTTCCGGTGGGAGCTCGTCCCAGATGGTAGGTGCCCCCCTGGGCTCTCCCCCTGGGGGCCACCAGTCGACACTGTTTGACCGACGGCACCCCGAGAAGCCCCTTTCTATGAGAGCGTATTGGTCGGTGAGAGGTTACTGGTGGCAGAAGGTGGTTCATTCAAACTTTTTATTGTTTTTCTTTTCCTTTTCCAAAATTCCAGTACATAATCGAACAGACAATGTTACTTTTCCCACACAAGTTAAATGAATTATTCCTATACATTCTATAACTCCTAAATATACTGCTCAAAAAAATAAAGGGAACACAAGCAGAAGACATCCGAGATCTGAATGAATGAAATAGCCTTATTAAATACTTTGTTTGTGACATACAGTAGTTTATACACTGCTCAAACACCTAAAGGGACCACAAAACTACTGTATGTCACGAACAAAGTATTTAATAAGGCTATTTCTTTCATTCAGATCTCGGATGTCTTCTGCTTGTGTTCCCTTTATTTTTTTGAGCAGTGTATACATATATGTATCTTAAACTTTATACTAGTCTTTATCCGTTTTTAAATCAGTTTATCAATCCACCTGTACCAATTATCCCACACGTATAGTATTCTGAATCCTCTTTTTCATTTAGTTCTAATGTTCATTTATTCATTTCGGCACAATCAAATATTTTTTGAATAATGGATTCCTCTGGTGGTATATTGTTTCCTTTCCAATGTTGTGTATATGTTATTCTCATCTGTAAGATTAAATATCCTGCTTTTTTTGTCGTATTTAGTGTTTTCTCCTAGGAGAAAAGTTTCTGGAATCAATTCAATTTTACTATTAATTAATTGAGTCTCATTCAAGTCAATTCTATAGCCCTTTATGATTGGGTATGGGCAGTGGTGAAATGCAATTTTGTTTTGCTACCGGTTCTGTGGGCGTGGCTTGGTGGGCATGGCTTGTGGGGGGGTCATGTGACTGGGTGGGCATGGCCAACTGTTTTTTTTTTTTTACTGTTTAAAGCATTTTTTTACTACCTATTCACCTGAAACGGTAGTAAAAAAAATGCTTTTAAAAAGTTAAAAAAAGATTCTGATGATCGTGCACAGTTGTAATCGTCGGAACTTCTTTTTTAAACTTTTTAAAGCATTTTTTTTTTACTACTGGTTCACTCAAAATGGTAGTTTTTATCACTACCAGTTTGCCCAAACCAAAGATAAATGTATTGGCAACCATACATGTAACCCCTAATGCATTGTTTGTCCTTGGTAGATGGAGATGCATTAGGATATATACACACACCAGAAGCATATAGACTTAGAATAGAGCAGGGTGAAATGCTCCTGGTTCGGACCGGATCACCCGATTTGATAGTGATGGTGGTGGGTGGTTCGGAGAACCGGTAGCAAAAATCCCTGCGGGCTCCCCCCCCCCCCCCCCACATGCCCAGCTGAGCCGTGCAATCATCAGGGGCTGTTTTTTTAACTTTTAAAAGCATTTTTTCTACAATCTCTTTGGCTGAAAAAATGCTTTTAAAAGTAAAAAAAAAGAAGCATCTGATGATTGCGCGGCTCAGCTGGGATTGTCAGAGACTTTTAAAAGCATTTTTTCTACAACCTCTTTGGCCGAAGAGGTTTATAAAAAATGTTTTGAAAAGAAAAAAAAAAGCCTCTGCCAATCAGGCAACTCAGCTAGGATCGTCAGAGACTTTCAAAAGCATTCTTTTTACAACCTCTTTGGTCAAAGAGGTTGTAGAAAAAATGGTTTTAAAAGTTTAAAAAAAAGTTGGCCACGCCCACCCAATCACATTACCTCCCCCAAGCCATACCCACAGAACCAGTAGTAACAAATTTTACATTTCACCACTGATCTGTACTTATGAGCAAAAGATGCTTTCAACAACAACTAAGATATGGCAACATTGAGAAGTTCTTTACACATTAGCTCTGAGAATGCATCCTAGCCTTCTGATGTACTTGTCTTCATGTACAAGCATGTTGACTCCATGTTATTCCCATTAAATACGTTGGGAAGGGAAGGATTCAATTAACATTTAACTTAATTTTTTTCCCCATTGTAATAGGTTATAGCTATTATAATCTGCAGGACAGATACCCTGAGCAGAAGTGGATGTGACCATTACTTAATTATTCCATTTGACAAAGTCAGTCCTTGCTATAATTCACACATGAATGGCACCAATTTGCATGCAAATAGAAACTGTACATGCTTCTCTGGAGCTAAAAAGCTGCTTTTCAAGGTTTCAAGGTGGAATTAGTCGTGGGCACATCACAACTTGATAGCTCAACCTTGTAGAAAGACATGCCAGCTAAAATAACTGTAAATATTCTTTTGTTTCCTTCCTGGTAGGATTACATATTTGTTTTAACGTAGGATGCAGAATCAATGACCTGGTTGTACACCATGGCAGATCCTACCTAGCATGCCTTCTCATCCTTGGGCCAAAGTATCTATTCCTTCAGGGAAAGCTTGAAAGATCTGCTCAAAACATCTTATTCTTGAAAAGAAAGCTCATTTTATTTCAATGCTGATTGAGAAAAATATTCTTTCTATAGCTACAAAAACTAAGTCAGGTATTAAAGGGAGAACAGATCTTCAGACTCCATCAGTTTCTTAGTGCAGGGATCCCCAACCTTTCAGACCTCAGAGACCACTAAATTCATGATTTTAAGTCCGGTGGACCACTAATATGATCTGCTGGGTGGGCACGGCCAGGTGGTCATGTGACTGGGTGGGCATGGCCAACTCGGTGTCACTCACATTGATGGGTGCCTCGCTGGCCTCTACTCGCCCCTCCCCTGCCAGCCACTCAACTCCCCACCTGGGCTCCTTAGGGTCCCAACCGGAAGTAGTTGTTGGAGTTAAGCAGCCACCATGAGAAAGAGTTGGCAACACAGCTGGCTCAGTTCAAAATGGATCTGACTGAGAAGCAGGGCTCCTGATTTAGTCAATATTAAAAATGCAAATAATTTTTCTGCGGACCACCAACATTTTCTCACGGACCACCCCTGGTCCACGGACAACCAGTTGGTGACAGCTGCCTTAGTGGACACAAAATAATATATATGTTTTACTTCTTCTCCATGGAAACTGAAGACCCTGCCTCATCGTGCATCATTTTATGTCCCTCATGTAGCATGAATGAATGTGTGTATCAATAGGATGCGATTCTGGGACACTTAAATCTTTATAAAAGTGACAGGAATAGTTTGCAACAATAAGAGTATTCTTACCTACTATAAGCATTGGAGGAGTCAGATAAATTTAAGCAATGGGTAGAATAGTGTAACAGGGCACACCCTCTGCTGAGGCAGATCACAGAACTGTCACAATGTTGTGCTTGTTAATATCACTATGAGAGAATGGACAGGGAATGGCTCTGGGTTCACTCACTATGGAAAGTTGAGCATAAATGAAAAAAAAATCAAGTTTTCTTGGGAAAGATAAGAGATCATTGACTTATAAGTTGTACAACATCAAAAGTATTCTTTTAGAAGAGCCGGGTCAATTTCCTTGCATGAAGATCTCCACTGTCCTATGATTTCAAAGGCTTATTTCTCCATTTATACAGCCCTCATCTGTCTTTGCAATGCTTGCTAGAGCAGAGTCTTTAAGCAAATACTTAAATGCATCCAGTAACATAAACAATATTTCTTGGTGACACTCATGTCTTGCCAGGTTTTAGAAGGATGACTGATCTTGCAGCATTTGAATCTTACTGTGCTTCATTATGATACTTTTATTTTTTTATTTCCATAGTATTGATGACTATTTATTGAGTGGCTGTTTGGTGTTGTGGTTAAGGTACCAGGCTGAAAACTGGGAGAACATGACTGGGCACACAAAGCCAGTTGGGTGACCCTGGACCAGTCACTCTCTCTGAACCCTAAGAAGGAAGCAAGGACAAACCACTTCTGAAAAACATTGCCAAGAAAACTGCAGGAACTTGTCCAAGTAGTCATCAAGAGTCAACAGGAAATCACCAAGAATGTTACTTGAAGGCACACAAATGCAACCCACTATCCCCCAACAAACACACATTATATAGATAGTTGGCGTTATTATTGTTCTGTTGTGATGTGATGTTATGGAGCTTTTACGGTGCATCTTTGTAAGCTCCTATAAAGCTTGGTGGCTAAAGTGCTGCTTATCATTTGACGCTTCAAGAGTTATCTGCCTAGGTTGAGGACCAAGAATGCATTTCATAGTTTAAAGCAGAGCCCGAGCAAGAGGGGAAGAGACAATTTTGGATGGCTTGCAAAAATTATGCTTGTAGAATCACAATAACATTACACTGTTTTAATAAAACCGATACATCTTTAAAAACTTGTTGTACGCATAGAGTGATTGCAACCATACTATATACCAGTGATGGCGAACCTTTTCGACACCAAGTGCCGAAAAGGGAGCACATGTGTCTGGGCTGCAAGCCAGAAGAGGAGCTGCCCAGGGCGCAGGCGCACGTCTGAAAATGAACTTCCAGTTTCCGGCACGAGCATGTGCACCGGCCAGTTACTCTTCCAAGTTTCTGGCATGCATGTGTTTGCGACAATCAGCTGGATGATGCGCATGCTCATGCAGGAAAATGGAAGACCAGCTCTCCCAGTTTCTGGCACTGATCACGCATAAAGGCTAGTTGATCATTGTCCGCGCATGCACGCCAGAAACCCAGAAGACATAGCGTGTGCCAGGCACATAGCTCCATGTGCCACTTCAGACACATGTGCCATAGGTTCGCCATCACGGCTATATAGACTTTACATTCATGAGGTTTGAGCCTTAGCATTTCCACATGGACGATTCAACAAATCTGCCTAAGATCTTCAGAAGCCATAACAAAGCCTGGATAGCTCTTCAGACTAAAGCATTGTAATTAAACACCAGCTGTCTCCAATTACTGGAAGTTCAAATCTCACCAGGCTCAAGGTTGACTCAGCCTTCCATCCTTTCTAAGGTAGGTAAATTGAGGACCCAGTTTGTGGGGGCAATAAGCTGACTTTGTATAAATATACAAAAGTATGAAGGCTATTGCTTAACACATTGTAAGCTGCCCTGAGTCTCCGGAGAATGGTGGCATATAAATCAAATTTTAAAAAAAACAACGTAGTGTATCACCTAGCAATAGGCTCCACTCATGTCATCATGTTGAGGAATATGTTGCTTTTTGGGCTCCACACATTCTCTAAATCTAGGCACTGTGATCTGTAAAGCATAGCAAAACTGTGCAACTCAGCCACCGTATCTATGGGTTTATTCAGTCAATCCTTTTACTCAACAAAGCAACTATAGCTTAACATGAGTTAGCTCCTCAGATGTTGCAAGGCAGATCATTCCTAATCATTCTCCACAATGTCTCAAATAATGGGAAATTAAACCAGCCATGTCTAGAATCCAAGACTAGAAAAGGCTAGAATAAAAAGTCTTGGTCTGTATGGAAAATTTATCTGACTTGATAGAAATACAATATAGAATCAGGAAAATGTGTTTTCTAACTCCCAGAAACTGTGCTTCAATTCAGTTCTGCAAACTAACACCGCTGGCTATCAGAACTGGCATCAATTGGTAAAAATAGAAGACATTCATCGGGAAATTGTGTCAAACACAGACCTTTGCATTTTTAAGCATTCACACTGAAAACTGAACGGGAGGCAGCTAAATATTCCACCTGAATTGATGCATTAGCAAAGAAAGGTTAATGAAAGTTCAGGATTAACATCAGAGGCATTCAGCCTGGTTGAAATCAGCCACATCTACTCAAGTACAGTTTATGTGTGTACATTCTTTTTTTATTTTTGCAATAACTTTCAAGTTCAAATCCATCAAAAGGTAGAAAGGGGAAGACCCTGGATGCAAACTTCTCCCACGGAGCTTTTGCGGTAGCGATTAGGAAGAGAGTCCTGCCCTTGAGAAACAATGGGAAGAATATGTGGCTTTCCTTAGGCAGATAAAATCACCCAGCTCATTTCCCTCTCCATCATTTGGCAGAAACGTTCAAAAGGCAATTTATTTTTCCCATACCCTTAAATCAGAGCATAGCTCCTTTTCATTTCATTAAAAGGGTTATAAACTGGGTATCAAGAATTATGAACAGCATTGCCCTGGTTTCTTTCCAGCTCCTTGAGGGTAATTTAAAACAGAAAGAGAAAACAATAATAAGGAAATGTGACCCTGCATGGGCCACGAGAATTAAGTAGGATACCAAGAGATATTTCCTGGCTCCAGTTCTTTTGAAGAGCTTTCCATTGGTCTCACAAGGCGAATTTAAAAAACACCATCACCTTATTGTTCCCTGGGTTTTATCTCCTGCTCTTTTCAAAGCAGCAAATTTCCATCTGCTGCATTTAGAACTTAAACTGTCCCCCAAACCAAGAAAATTTAAAGAGTTTCTTTTAGAAGCGCCACGGAACCTATAAAACCTTGACTTTGCATTCTTCCAGGACCTGTGCAGGCAGCTCTATTCAGTTTATCTCAGCCACCAAAGGCCTATTTCTTCTTTCATCTGCCATCAAAAGTATAAACATTCAAACAGTATGCACCCTTGAAAGCAAGAAGAGCTGTACTGAATGCTGTTATTATCACTTAAAATGAGCCATATCCCTGCATGATTCATGCTCAAATTAAATCATTTCAGTCCCCTTTCAGCTCAGTGGGAAACTCTTTAATGCAACAAAAACTAATCATATTCCAGTTATATTTGATGAAGCTGGATTATAGCTCAGTCTCCAGCCTTAATATTTCCGTAGTTATTGTGCTTTGTGTGTCTGTGTCCTGGACAATCATTTATCCAGCGCTCTGCATTAATCTAGTGTTTCAGGGTTCAATTAAAGCTCAAGGGTAGACATCAGATGAGATGTCTACACGCACACTTTTGATCTCCAAATGTAAGAGCAGCCAAGGAAACACAAAAAGGGAGGGATAACACAGAAAAATGAAGAGAACCCTCCAGAAATTTGTAACGATAGATTATCCCTAAATAATCTAGAAAGAGACTCTAGAAAGAGTGCAGAGAACAGCAACAAAGAGGATTAGGGGACTGGAGACTAAAACATATGAAGAACAGTTGCAGAAACTGGGTATGTCTAATTTAATGAAAAGAAGGACTAGGGGAGACATGATAGCAGTCTTCCAATATCTCAGGGGTTGCCACAAAGAAGAGGGAGTCAAGCTATTCTCCAAAGCACCTGGGGGTAGAACAAGAAGCAATGGGTGGAAACTAATCCACCTGTTTTAGGTGCAGACAATCAAGAAGACATAAGAGAAGTGAAATACTTTGTCTCTCTCACACACAAGAAAGAAAAAAAAAATCCATCCATCATGACACAAGAAATCTAGGCATCTGAAAACGCCACCAATTTGAAATCAACCTGAGAATTAGGAAAACAAAAACCTCTGTAACGTGGGAAGAAAACTTCTGAAGAACCACAAAATCTTTTGCCACTACATTGATTTAAGACTCTTTTTTAAAAAAGGTTAGGAGTGAAAAGAAGACTAGGGGTGACATAGCAGGCTTCCAAATCTAAGGGACAACCACAAAGAAGAGAGGGGTTGATGTATTTTACGAATGCAAGAAAGAAACAATGGATGGAAACTAATCAAGGAAAAATCCAACCTAGAACTAAGGAGAAATTTCCTGACAGTGAGAACAATTAATCAGTGGGTGCTCCATCACTGGAAGTTTTTAAGAAGAGGTTGGACAACCATTTTGTTAAGTATTGAATAGACGAGCGCAGGAACCAATCAGGAGTGACTAACTGGAGCTGGGAATTTAAAGGCACGTCAATGGCTGAAGCCGCGGACAGCTCCATTTAAAAGGGGTTGCCGCGGCTCATATTGCCATTGCTATTGCTGGAGCGAAATAAAGCTGTTGCACCGCCAAATGAGCCCTGCCTCCTCTATCTACACCCACTACACAACACATTTGTCTGAAATGGTATAGAGTTTCCTGCCTGAGCAAGAGGTTGGACCTTCAAGATCCCTCCCAACTCTGTTATATTTTGTAATTCTCTAATTCAAAGGAGCATCAGAGAACTCTGCAAGAGTGGTGCAGTTGCCTAGAGGTGGAACTCTCGCCTCACAATCAGGAGACTGTGAGTTCGATCCTAGGTAGCAGCAGATATTTCTCTCTCTGGACCTAATGAGTAAATATCAGTTGTGAACTCTGCATTGGCGACAGGAAGGGCATCTGGCCAGTAAATACTCAGCTCCATTCAGTTGCCTCGACTCCACCACCATGCAAGGGATTACGGGGTCATTAAGAGACCAAACAACAACAACAGCAACAACAACCAGAGAGCTCTGCAAGAGAAAATGCTGCTGCCTAAAACCTCATTTGTACCTTGAGATTGCTCTTGAAGGGATCCTCTTGAAGGGATCTCAATTCTACTAGTTATGCTAACGCTCCTTTTTCTGCTGAAAGGCAAAACGGCGACACCTAAAAGAGGCAGCCCAGGAAAATGATTGCTAGACTTGCAAAGTTTGTTCTCTTCCACTCAGCTGTCGTTCTGACATTTCCTTACAAACTTTAGAAGGGAGGGAGGGGGAAGGAGATTCCCCTCTTATTGACATTTCTCTTGGCGAGATGTTAGCAAGACTCAACATTAACAAAACTTCCTGTAAATGCATTTTGTGCTTATCGATGGAGTCCTTCAGTAATTCTCAGGCAACCAAGCTTCAGGGCTCGGCTTTGTTTTCTTGAAAAACCCAACAGACTATTAAGAGAGCTTGGCTTTTTTCATAAAGCAATGGATTGCAAGTGCTGCTGAAGAGGATTAGAGAAAGCAGGAGTTCACACTATAAGCTTTAACTTTTTAGTGTCTTAATACACACAGGGAAACTTTGCCCAGCCCTCTCAAATAAATAAATAAGACCATCAATCATCCTGCTAGGGATAAACCCTAATTCCTAGCCTGGCTAACAGATTTTAAAGGTCAAGGATGAACAGAAGTGTTTGGCTTAATTTTAAATGCCAACATTACTCTTGCAAGAGATCATGGCCATTTATTCCTACTCTGCTTACTTTTAGGAAGCTATTTAAAATGGGATACAAACTGAAGATTACTAAATGCAAAGCAGTATCCAGGTATTGCAAAAATATCCAGTTTTAGGGCAAGGGAAAGCGATTTCTCAGGTTTGCTGAGAAATGTAATGTTTGGAAGATTTACAATAGTTCATCTGCTTCAGTTATGATTTCTGAAATCAGAACCCATGCTGGGGACAGCACACAAGCAGAAATGAATCTCTGAGCTATCTTTTACCTTTTTTTTTTTACATACAAATGGAGTGGGAGGACATTAATTGGGGTGGAGGCAGGATCATGTTTGCAGCAAGATTGTATTGCTCTAGTTCAACCAACCTTGGCAGGGGAAAAAAAAGTTGTCATTACAATTGGGCTCCCCCCCTCCTTCAGCCATGCACTAATCATAATAAATAGAATATCTACCCCATGGTATTTTACAATGCCATAATTCATGGCCGAGCCTGATTAGAGCTTAACCTGTTGATATCATGGTGCATCCATGTAATTTTCTGGATAACTGTTTTCATGGCTGCTACTCTTTTCAGCTACAATGTTTTTTAACTTCCTAAAATAGCCTACATCTCTACTCTTTCTTGCTAGTCTTCCAAGCATTAATCAGGTTCAGCTGAGGCTTAAAGACACTTAAAAATGGAATTGGCCCCACCAACATTGCAAGGCACTTGAATATAAACAGATGAATTGCCTGTAGTCATTCCTTGATTAGGGTACTGTTCCTTGCTTGTTTGTCTGATGCTATCTCCCAACCCGCTCCAGTATGGATGATGTTACATAGTTGGGTAATGAAATGTCTGTGTGAGATGATAGGCTGCCTGCAAAATGGCCAGCACCTGAGGGCGATTGTATAGTTTTGAAGTTTCCATATTTTGTAAATCCCTGGGAGTCAGCAGGAGATACAAGCTAGAAATGAAATAAACACATAAAATCCCAGATTATATTCCCTTCCTGCAGGATGGCAAAACGAAACAAAACTCAGAGAATCAGTAACTTAGAGTAGGAGTGTCCAACCTTGGCAACTTTAATCCTGGAGGACTTCAACTCCCAGAATTCCCCAGCCAGCAATGCTAGCTGGAGAATTCTGGAAGTTGAAGTCCTCCAGGCTTAAAGTTGCCAAGGTTGGAGACCTCTGACTTAGAGACAACAGTGGAGAAACTCTGTTCGTCTAATACCAAGCAGTGAGAAGCAATTGAATGACTGAATAACAAAACAAAACATTAAATTTAGATGTGGGGAAGGGCTAAAGTTTGCTCTTCTCCTCTATGTGACAGCTCTTCAAATATTTGAAGAGTGTTATCAGGTAATATAACACTGTATACTTGGAGGACAATTAGGCAGATGTGCTTCAGACTTCATGCAAATATAGCACCCCTCTGTTACTCATTAAAGTATGTTTTTTTTTCCCAGGCATCTGCCCAAACCTTAAAAAAAAAACAAGTTATCTTGAATGAATAAAATAATGAAAGGAGACATCTTTAATGTGATTCTTAA
>JAUDYJ010000010.1:17124067-17349067 GCA_030761175.1 Masticophis lateralis
TTGCATGTCTTCACTAATACATTTATGGGATGGGGATTCTATCTCATTAAATTTTATATATTTACAAATATAGAAATAAATGTTGTTACAGAAGCAGGATTGCTGGTTAGGTCTTTGCTAAAATATTTGTAATCAATGTAAATGTCTTTTTCGGATCTCAGGACTAAATACAACTGTAATCGTTTCTGAAAAGGCAGATATTTATTTCTAACGTATTGTAAAATTTGGAATGCTTATCAGGGAGATTATTGTCTATCCAGCTGTATATATTTTCTTTTCCTTCCCCGTTACTCATTTGATAAATCAGAACAGTATGGTCTTCCTGAATTCTGAATGCAGTGAATTGATCAAAATAATAGAAGTGGACATTGTTAACAAAATCAATTCATTTTATTTACATTTTTAATTCCAGTTTGGACGTTGTAAACCTACTGTTGGTCTTCTGAAATTTATTTTCAGTACTGGGTTGTTGTTTGTCCCCTGTTTGCTTATATTTCTCATGCTACCCAAGAAAACGTTAACGTAAGATTTGTGTAGTTCCTTCAAAGTAATGATTTTATATTCTTCGGTGCTTGATTATGTAAGTATGCATATTTGCTGTGAAAATAAATGTCAGAAGACTGTCTGAATTTATGACCCCAAGTCCAAATCACTCTTTTTTCCCTTCAGGATATTGTCTTCAGAAAAAATCTGGGCTATAAGACTGGTGGTTGGAAATGAAGAGCTGAAAGTCTGCATGTCAGTTTTACACCCTAGTCTCATTTTCTCATATCTACTGATGTTGTCTGCTTCTTTCTTAACCCCAGTTTTCTTTTCTTTTTTTTCTTTTAAAGAGAAAAGAAGACAAGTAAATGAGGCTGCAGTAAACATTTGAAGTCCATCCTAACTATTAGATAGGTTCTTTGATAGGGTACAGTCTCCAAGGGATCAATGAACAAGAACTCATAAGGGCTATAGTTAGGCTTCATATTGCTGTACTAGCAGATGGGAAATGGGTGGCTTCTTCAGAGAAGACCTTTCTTTTGTTGTTGTTAGTCGTGCCCAAACCCATCGCGACTCCATGGACAACATTCCTCCAGGCTTTTCTGTCCTCTACCATCCTCTGGAGTCCATTTAAGCTCACGCCGACTGCTTCAGTGACTCCATCCAGCCACCTCATTCTCTGCCGTCCCCTTCTTCTTTTGCCCTCCATTGTTCCCAGCATTAGGCCCTATTTTGTGGTTATGGAACCACAAAATAGACAAAAGTCCTATAAAAGGAAGAGGCTAAAGTGCTCTAGAAGTTTAGAATTCAGGCAGCATCTGCCACACCACACCCCAGACCTAACAATTGTTGATAAGAAAGACGGTCTGGATAGTAGACATCGCAGTACTTAAATACAGCGGAAGAGAAGAAAAAGAACTGGAGAAAAATCACAAAATACAAAGACCTGCAAATAGAAATAGAATGACGGGGGCAAAACAAAACATCAATAGTGATAGGAGCCTTGGGTGCAATCCCAAAGCATCTGAAGCACCACATGACGCCATCAACATTGACAAAATCCCCAAAGGTAGTTTTGCTTAAAAAAGATTAAATCCTGTGGTGATACCTTTAACACCTTCAAAGAATAACTTCTGCCTATCCCAGGTCCTTTGATAGGTGGACAAAAATGCCAAATCCAGTCTAAACATCTGCTAATAATCTTAAATAGAGACAATGCCTTTAACAATCTGTGTGAGTAACTTGGAAGGTGAATCTGAATACTGTTTGAAGGTGGATCTGTTTGAATGGTTGTGTAAAAATCCGATCTTCCAATGTCACTACATGTCACTCATCCCTGTGAAACCTTTTGTTTATGTGTTGCATGCTTCTACTATTTCTACTACTTCTTTTCACTGTAGTACATAATAAATATATGAAATAATACAATCCCTTTTTAACTAGACTTGGTCTTATTTTACTTGTAGACAAACATACAGCTTAGATGATGATTTAATCTAAACAAACAAAACAAAACAAAAACACCCCCACACAGGATGTTCTCTTCAGATGGAGAGAGTTTTGCATTGCTTAGTAGACAAATTATAAGTCATTTTATGGAATCAGCAAGAAAGCTTGCTTTCTGCTTGTGTCTTTCATTGTGGGAGTCTATATTGTTGTCTTCTGCACCGTGAGGTGCTAGGCAGATGATCTTGCAAAGACCATTTCCTTGCTCCTTCTTTTTGTGACTCTCAAAGAAAACTTGGCATCTAACAAGATGAAGAGGGGAGGAGAGGGGAGGGGAGGGGAGAGAATGCTAGCACACACTGCTGTCGTCCAAGTGCATCAAATGTAGACTTGGGTCTATTATGTTTTCCGCTAGAGTGGATTTTGAACATAGGCCTCCTGAGGGATATATTCAAGGACATGCTCTGAACTATCTACTATAGAATTCTTATAACCAAAGGGTTTCATGGGAAAATAGCATCTGTGTTGACCAGGGGAGCCTATTATTAGTAGCTTGACTCCTTAGTCCCTTGAGAATGCTAAGTCTCAAAACCATTATAAACTAGCTCTGAAGTGTCTTTATGCCAGTCTGTGTACCTGTGAAGTTATTGAATTTTAATATTTTGGGTTTCAAATTTATTGGAGTATATACAGTAGCTGATCTCGGGTGGCTGTGGATCATTTGCATTTTGGAATGTATGAGTAGGCTTCTTAGAAAGTAGGAGCCTTGGAAAAGCAGTACCACTGGAAGTTTTTAAGAAGAGGTTGGATAACCATTTGTCTGAAGTGGTGTAGGATTTCCTGCCAAAGCAGGGGGTTGGATTAGAAGACCTCCAAGGTCCCTTCCAACTCCGTTATTCTATTCTATCTTCTAGCTGGGCCCTTCATAAAATGTCATTGTAGATGGAGCCTGTGACAAAATAGCAGGTGACCAAGGCTGAAGATGAAGGACTTGGCTTCCATCATTCTTCTAGATCTGCAGAACGCATTTATCCAGACTCTGATGGTGTTAATAAAAAATAATATTTATAGCTCTGATGATCGTCCAGAAAGTGCTTTTTCCAAAAGACAACTGGACTTCGTTTTCCTTGAAGATGTTTCACTTCTCAATCGAAAAGCTTCTTCAGTGCTGACTGAAGGGTGAAGGATGGAAGGATTTATATTCCTTGCAGTCAACTGGTCATTAGCAGTCATTCCGATGATGAGTGCTACTGACCACTTGATTGCAAGGAATATAAAATTAATTGAAGAAGTTTCTTGGATGAGAAACAAAACTTCCTCAAGGAAAAACAAAGTCCAGTTGCCTTTTGAAGAAGCACCTTTGAGACAACCATGACCTGCATGACTGAGAATGCGATAGACATTTATCTCTGATGAAGTTACCTAGTTTGGGTAATGAAATGTCTACAAAATATCAAGCAATCTCAGAGAGCCCCAAGGACCCCTCTGATGGTTTTGTCGTGATGGAAAAGCATAAAGCTACTAAAATATTACAATGTAGGCTTTATCCCAAACATACAAGCATAAGGGGCACAGCTGACATCATGATACCACAATGTTCCTTTCATGACTTGCCCTCATGCACTACCTTCTCCTCACAGCTTGTCAGCCACGTAAGCAGATCAGATCATGAAATCAATACATTCTGGACTTCAAGTCCTTTTTTCTAAGCAATATTCCTGCATATCTCCATCAAAGTCATCGTCCTTACTGTCTTTTGAAATGTCCAAAGTTCTGCTGTGGCAACCAGCTTTTTCTAGGCTGGTGATCATTCTTCCAAAGAAAGTTTTGGCAACCACACCCAATTTCCACAGGATTACAGATAGCCATACATTATTTAACTCCTCAAAACGTAAAGCCAACAATTTGAATTGAATTGGAAAAGAATTGGAAACTATCTGAGAACTTCCAATATGTATGCAACGTGAGTTCAGTATGACTCTTTCAATCTTGCGGTTACAGTATAAAAGTAGAGAGGAACACTTGAAACTTACTTATATAACACCAAACCACTCCATTGTTATTTGCAACAGAACAAAGATGCCTTCCAGTGAAAATGCCTGTGTCAGACCTGGAAGCCATCTTTTACATTTGGGCCTTCTGTGGGAAAATGGGAGGGGGGATTGCATAGAATATGAGTGATATGTAGTATGTAGTCAAAATAACATTCCTTTCTCAGAGAGTCAATGCTTTGCCCTGGCACCTGGAGTCAGATGACTAGGAGGTGTCTCCAGTTTGGATGGTGGATGATTGGACCATGTTTAAGTTTAAGTTTATTAAATTTTTATACCACCCTTCTCCCGAAGGACTCAGGGCGGTGTACAGCCATCATAAAACAATATAGAATACAAAATTTAAAAACAATTTAAAACAAATTGTTTTAAATTGAGGGTGCTGGGCATCACATGAGGCTGCTCAGCACCCTCATGTGATGGACATGAGGGTGCTGGGTAGGGACTTGGATTTTCCTTTGGGTGCGGAAAACCTGGAAACTTTCAGATTCGGGTTTTCCCAGATGTGCCAATATAACATCTTCAATAAAAATGAACTTTTAGGAACTTCAAGCTTTGGAGTGTTCGTTGGGGGTGTTACTTGGAACCCTGACAGTTTGTTTGCTTGGCATCAAGATTCTAGTATGTTTTATTTTGCATTAAAGATTAAAACAATTGCTATCAAGTGTTAAAAGTTGTCCTGGGTAAATATTGCAGAATTGTGTGTTATTTCATGTGGATCTGGAATGACACTGTCAGTTGCTGTACAAGCCCTTGTAATGGCAAACTTCCCACATCCCAAATGACTTGAGGATTCCTCTTGTCCTTGGCGACACTATTTTAAGCCACAAAATTGGTGGACTCATTACATGGCCTAAAAATAAAGCAAGATTAATAAACACCTCAAGAGGCTGTATGCTCAGTGTGCCTCATCTGGTTGGCCAGATGTGTAAGGACATTTGCACAAAGGTTCGAGCGGAGTCCAAGCTCCAAATCCTTATGGATGGGAGGGACATAAATCTTATTTATTTATTTTTTAATTTAAAGCATTTATAGAGCTGCCCATCTCATAACCAGTTCTAGGCAGCTTCCAATCAAAAGTTAAAACAACATATAAAACCATGTTAAAACTATAAAACTAAACAGATTAAAACCTTAACACAACTAAAACTGTTGTGGTCCGCCAGCAGCCTGTGGATCTGGCAGCGGAATCGGACAGTGAGGAAGCTAGGGGGGACAATGGGCCAGTCCTGGAGTCAGGGGAAGGCCTGGATGAGGACTCTGCGTCAGAGGCAGAGATGGGGCCAGGGTCATTTGGGAGCAATGTGCAGACTCCAGAGCCTCCAGAGGCTGACAGAAGAGAGGCAGAGGAACAGAAGGAGGAGCCTGTTCCTAGTGCACACATGCGAAGAGCTGCCAGAAAGCAAGAGCAGCTAAAGCAAAAAGGACGACTCATGAGTAAGGCCTGGAGATGATAGGCCCCTCCCAGAAAGCTTAAAAAGAGCAGCAACAGCTCTTGGGCTCTTTGTAGGAAAGCAACATTACTACAATTGTCTCTTGTCTTGCTACATTTGTTTTGTGTCGGAGTCTCTTGTTTCTGAACTTTTGCCAAGAAAAGCCTTTGGCAGGGTGCCAAAGAAATCAAGGTTGGTGATAAGGCTGAAGGACTGTTTATGAAGAATTTGTTTTGGACTTAATTTGGACTAAGATGAGAATGAAGTAACTTTCAGCTGTTCTAATAAAATACGTTTGTTTAGGACTGACAGTGTCTGGTAATAACTACTTGGGCCTAGGTCACAAGAAAAACATAGTGCCAAGTCAAATGTCTAATGTGCAGTAATCCAATCTTATCCTAGCACTTGGGAGAAAACCCCTAAACTTTACAGAAGCATAAAAGGGGTAGAGTCCTACCAAACTTCCTAGGGTGTTCTGTAGGGTAGGGGCTGCCACAGAAAAGGCACTTCTTACCTCCCATTGAATGACAATATTTAGAGGGGCATGTCTAGGGGT
The DNA here is from genome assembly GCA_030761175.1 of Masticophis lateralis. NCBI lineage: Eukaryota > Metazoa > Chordata > Lepidosauria > Squamata > Colubridae > Masticophis > Masticophis lateralis. Next base: position 17,130,037 of record JAUDYJ010000010.1, read on the forward strand.
GAAATCCAGCTGGTTCTGACAGGTTCTGGAGAACCAGTAGCGGAAATTTTGAGTAGTTTGGAGAACCAGCAAATACCACCTCTGGCTGACCCCAGAGTGGGAAGGGAATGGCGATTTTGCAGTATCCATCCCCTGCCACGCCCACCAAACCACGCCCACAGAACTGGTAGTAAAAAAAAAAATTGGATTTCACCACTGGGCATGTCCACTCTATCTGATTTGTAAGATGGATAGGTGTGTTTAGAAAAAGGTGATCCCACAGATAACCTGGCCCCGTGCCATTTTTTCTTGCTTAACTTGCATCTTCTTGATGTAAACTTTTGTAACCGTACCCTAAAGGTGCTTTTTCAAAAGACAGCTGGACTTTGTTTTTGTAAAAGCACTTTGGGAAATCCAAATTACTGAGAATCTCCATAGACTCTTGTAGCCATGGCTTCATGATGGATACGTCAGGGTTCCAAATAAGAACCCCAACAAAAGAAGACTCCGAGGCTTGAGTTTCCTCAAAGTTCCATTTTATTAGAGATGTCATCCTGGCACATCTGGGAAAACATGAATCTGAAAGCTTCCAGGTTTTCTCCACCCAAAGGAAAGTTCAGGTCCCTGCCCAACAACACCCACATGTCCATCCCATGGTCCAATCCAAGCACCATCCCAACTGGAGATGCCTCCCAGTTCCAGCCATCCAGGTTCAGGGCAAGATGTCCTTGACTCTCAGAGAAAGGAATGTTATTATGTCTATATATCACTCCTGCTCCACACAATCTCCCCTCCCAATTTCCCACAGTAGTAAATGTGGCATGCCTGAAGTTCCAATGAAAAAGATGGCTTCCAGGCCTGACAGGACAGGGAGAGAACCTAAAGAGTTTCTGGAACTCCTTTTCTCTCTAATTCTGCCACTTCTCCCCTCTTGCTATTTTTCCCCTTTCTCTTTCCCCAGTCCCACCACAGCAGACTGCTGTCAGAAAATGTCTGAATTGGCCAGTTACACAAGGCATTTGAAAATGCCCTCTGCAGCCCTAAGACATCAGTCTAAAGCCCATTGACAAGAAAATACTTGATAAGCCATCTGGCTCTTCCCTCACAGCCTGCTGTGCAAAAATGATGAAGAGGAGAAGGAAAGGAAGTATCAGTAAAGGAAAGGGCACAGGTGTTGTCCTATCTCACTTACAGTAGTGGCCAAAATTATGGAAACCTTTTGGGAAAAGTGTATTTTCTAAAACTAGCTAATAACACTACGGTTTTTTTAGAGTAGTACCATAAAATGATATATCAATGGAAAGATAATTTAATCAAGAATGTGATGCAATAACTTTTAAGAAGGATTTGCTATTAAAATAGCAGTGACAGTATAAAGAAGAAAAGTGAAACACAAAGAAAAACCGAGATATACAAAAACGATCACCATGTCAGTTAATACTTAGTTGGGTAACCTTTAGCATGAATTATGGACTTACAACATCTTCCCTTGGAGTGAACCAAGCCTTTTGATTCTGCAGCTGTTCTAATGTGAAACCAAGATTGAAGGATTGCTTCTATTAACTGGGTTTTATTGCTGGGTCGCTTTATTAGCCATCAAACCTCAAAAATACACTTTCCCCAAATGGTTACCACAATTTTGGCCACTACTGTATGTCTTTCATTCCATGCCCCCCGACCATGTTGCCTCAACAGATTATCTAGTCAGAATGTGGCACCTGATAGGAGAAAGTCTGTCCATCCTTCCCATCCATTAAATCAGCAATAGGTCAGGTTGGTAGTTCAGTTTCAAGTCCCATCAGTGTTCATCAGGAATGGAACCACACTCAGAAAACGAGAAGAGACCCATACCTTTGTAACTACCATATTTTTCAGAGTATAAAACACTCCGGATTATAAAACACACCTACCATTTTTGGTGAGGAAAAGAAGAAAAAGAAATCTGCCTCTGCCTCTGAGCAATTTTGCCTCCTTGCAGCAAACAGCAAACAGCCTGCTTTACTTTCATTTTCGTTTTCAGCATAGCTTGATTAGCACAAGAAAAGAAAAATCTGCTCCCAGCAATTTGCCTCCTTGCAGGAAGCAGCAGAGGCCCACGCAGTAGTAGGCAATGGCAATCCCTGCAGCCTGAAACGGCTGAGAGTCCGGAGGCCGATCCAACATATAATCAACTTGTGCTAAAAAGGCTGTGCTGAAGCTGAAATGGGCTGTTTCTTCTTGCTGCTTGCTGCAAGGAGGTAAATTGCTGGGAGGCAGAGGCCAAAGGGTGGGGGCCAGTGGGTGGGCGGGGCTACTTTTGGTGTATAAGATACACCCAAATTTTCACCCCCTTTTGTGGGGGGGGGGGGGAAGTGTATCTTATAGGAAGTGTATCTTATTTGGACTATAAGATAAGTATATCTTATAGTCCAAAAAATACAGTACTTGTTTTAATTCCTTTTTGTGTCTGCCTAGGTAAAAATAGAAGCAATTCTGCTGAATTTCTACAAATGAGGGTGGAGGAGAAGCATACTTTGTCAGAATACGGCCATTCTCATTCTCCCCCCACCCCCCCCTTGATCTCTGAGAGTCTTGACCTGGGTTCTGTGCTTATCTAAAATTCATCCTCCCTTTGGATTGTAGAAAAAGCTGCCCCAGACCTCCCTCCCCAGACCCTCCTGAATGACAGTGTTAATTGCCTTTGAATGTAACAGAATATGAAAGCACAGCTATTTGACACCACATTGATGGTTCTAACTTCTCCTGACAGGATGGGGAGTGTTAAGCTGGAAGGAGCAAAGGGCGAGGGAGAAGGTAAGAACCCTGGCGATTCTCTTGGAGAAGATTAAAAATGTCATTATGTCTTTCTAGATATAGTTGTGTGGGTTGCCATTGGTATGAAGGTTTGTTAAAATGGAAAGGGACGATGGATTTTGCCAATTGCAGAAGCAATGTTTGTTTGTTTGTTTGTTTGTTTGTTTGTTTGTTTGTTCAATTTATATATGCCGCCCTTCTCCGGAGACTCAGGGCGGCTTACAATGCGTTAAGCAATAGCCTTTATACTTTTCTATATACCTGCTTAGGAGGGCTTTCGCCTCCCCCTAAGCGGTGTTCTTTTTTTATATATACAAAGTCAGCTTATTGCCCCCACAATCCGGGTCCTCATTTTACCTACCTCGAAAGGATGGAAGGCTGAGTCAACCTTGAGTCAATGTTAATGTACAGTTACTGATTTGTAACCACACAACAACAACAAAAAAGGAGAACAGCTATTTGACATCTCGTTAGTGGCACTGGAAAAGTGACTTATGACTGTTTTTCACACTTATGACCATTGAAGTGCAGTTTGTGATCCCTTTTTGCAATCTCCTTACAAGCAAATCCAATGGGGAAGCCAGATTCATTTAATAACCTTGTTACTAACACAAGTGCTGCAGTGTTTCACTTAACAACTGAGGCAAGAAAAGTTGTAAAATGCTGCAAAACTCATTTAACCACATAAATTTTTGGCTCGATTGTAGTCATAAATGGAGAACTGTCTGTATATGTTGTCTCCCATCCAAGTATTCTCCAAGTCTATCCCTGCTTAGCTTTTCAAGAGGACCACTTATCTAGATGCTGCCACTTATTTATATCCCAGTGAAAGACTAACTGTCAAATTCTTGGCGGAGGAGCAGTAGACAATGCCAGTCTTCCCTTCCTTTGAGCGTACCTTTAATTACTGTTCTTGAGGAGGGTGTCCAGGATCTCACCCTAGCTAAAATTAGGGAAATGTTAAAACAGGACTTGTGGGTTTCATTGTAAATTTCACATGCTCCTTGTTTGTTATTGTGCAAATGAACTGTCAAGTGTCAATCTAAATTTTTAATTACACATGTGGAATGCTGCTAAACAATTCAGAGAAACTATGAAGGTAAGACAGGAGAGAGAAAAAAACATAGAAAAAGGCATGCACATAAGGGAATAAATATGTCTGCAAATAGGGAACCTATTTTTAATTAACAGCATGGAAGGGTACACCATTTAAAGGTTGAATTTATCTCTATATTTGTACCCTTACATTAATGTCCTTCCTTCCTTCCTTCCTTCCTTCCTTCCTTCCTTCCTTCCTTCCTTCCTTCCTTCCTTCCTTCCTTCCTTCCTTCCTGAACTGGGCATGTCTAGTTTAATGAAAAGAAGGACTAGGGGAGACATGATAGCAGTGTTCCACTATCTCAGTGGTTGCCTCAAAGAAGATGGAGTCAAGCTATTCTCCAACGCACCTGAGGGCAGGACAAGAAGCAATGGGTGGAAACCAATCAAGGAGAGAAGCCACTTAGAACTAAGGATAAATTTCCTGACAGTGTGAATGCTCCAACATTGGAAGTTTTTAAGAAGATGTTGGATAACCATTTGTCTGAAAGTTTTCCTGCCTGGGCAGGGGGTTGGACTAGAAGATCTCCAAGGTCCCTTCCAACTCTGTTATGCTATGCTATGCTATGCTATGCTATGCTATGCTATGCTATGCTATGCTATGCTATGCTTGCCTTCCTTCCTTCCTTCCTTCCTTCCTTCCTTCCTTCCTTCCTTCCTTCCTTCCTTCCTCCCTCCCTCCCTCCCTCCCTTCCTTCCTTGTATTTAATCAACAGCAACCTTATTCAAATGGAGAAAAAAAATGTTAATCAGGTTCATTGATTATTTTCATAATTAATAGGAAGAAAGGGGAAAGCTAGATTTGAAATAATATGTTTGAGGTCATTCTTTCTTTAAACTCCCCATCTTTGGCATAAGATATGGGTAGCTTGGTCAGTTAAATGACCGGTCCGATTGTGAGTGACGAGGAAAATGCAGAGGTTTATGTATGGATTAGCACATTGATAGGTCCTGAGTAGCAAAAGACGATGAGTAATTGCCTGACAGAGAAGCACTCCATTCAGCTTGGTCCCTGAAATTAATTTCCTTCTCTGGACTGGCAGAAAGCAGCTGCGGAATTTCAGCTCAATACTCAAATTAACTAGGAGTCTAAATTATTTCTTTGCGCACACACAGACAGAGTATTCAAGAAGCAAGTTACCAAATTGATCTAGATTTTTATAGAGTGGACGGAAGGACTATTTCTCCCCCTCCCCTCCTTAAATTGAAGAGTTAAAGCCAACACAGGAACAAGTAAGTCCTGCAGCTGAAGTTCTCTTCAAAATCAGAAAAGGAGATGAATGGATGGTTTTTGGATTTGAAGATTATAAGGGGTCCAAAGAGGATTGGAGGGTGGGGGTGGGAATAAGATGATCATTACTCAATAGACAGAAAGGCAAAAGGCATATAAAGGTAAAGGTTCCCCTTGCACATATATGCTAGTCCTTCCTGGCTCTAGGGTGCTCATCTCCATTTCAAAGCCGAAGAGCCAGGGCTGTTAAAGACATCTCCATGGTCATGTGGCTGGCATGAGTCAACACCAAAGGTGCACGGAATGCTGTTCCCTTCCCACCAAAGATGGTCCCTATTTTTCTACTTGCATTTTTTATGTGCTTTTGAATTAATCACTCCAAAATAGCAAAGGACAGAAAGAAAAAAAAAGATATGTATGTATGTATGTATGTATGTATGTATATGAAAGTTGGACCATAAGAAAGGCTGACCGCCAAAGAATTGAGCTGAACTATGGTGCTGGAGAAGCGAGTCCCATGGACTGCAAGGTGATCAAACCGGTCAGTCCTAGAGGAGATCAACCCTGACTTAGAAGGCCAGATCCTGAAGATGAAACTTAAATACTTTGGCCACCTAATGAGAAGGAAGGACTCATTAGAGAAGAGCTTAATGCTGGGAAAGATTGAGGGCAAAAGATGAAGGGATGAGAGAGACCGAGGTGGCTGGATGGAGTCACTGAAGCAGTAGGTGTGAGCTTAAATGGATTCCAGAGGATGGTAGAGGACAGGAAGTCCTGGAGGAACATTGTCCAGGGGGTCTTCCCTCCTAGCTTCCTTATCATGGGGGATGATGTTAGCCTGTCAATCATTGCAATTTGCTGCCTTGTCTGTGACCTCGTGGTCGGCCAGATTCGTTTCTCATTAATCCTATCTGTTACAGTTTGAGACAGGCCTGCGGGGTTGCTCTGTGTTTGGTCAGGACCAACTTATTTATTTATTTATTTTATTTTGTTGAATTTATATACCGCCCTTCTCCCCAGGGGACTCAGGGCGGTGGACACCAGAATTAAAACACATATAGTACAAAAGTTAAGAAAAAACTAAAATAAATTAAATCATCGGCATTACCAATTTAAAATCCCAAATCTGTAAAAACTATGCCAATGATGGCTAATCTTTTTGGTATCGTGTGCCAAAAGCAGGGGGAACATGGGGTAAGTCACACACATGTGTGCCCGCATCCATAATTTTATGCCCCCCCGTACACCTCCTGCTTTTGGCACGCGATGGCACGGTGAGCCAGGTAGGCCCATTTTTCGCTCTCCCCAGGCTCCAGGAGAGCCTGGGGAGGGCGAAAACAGCCTTCCCCAGCCCCTGGAGGCCCTCCAGAGGGCATAAAATGGGCCCACCGGGCCCACCATGCCATCGCGTGCCAAAAGTGTGGGGAGCGTGGGGGTGGTAGTCACGTGCATATGCACAGGGGTGGGGCCCATTGAATTATGGGTGTAGGAATGTGTGCATGCAACCCCCCCATGCTCCCCCCGCTTTTGGCAAGCAACGGCAAAAGGGTTAGCCATCACTGATAAGTAAGCGCTCTCTCTCTCTCTCTCTCTCTCTCTCTCTCTCTCTCTCTCTCTCTCTCTCTCTCTCTCTCTCTCTCTCTCTCTCTCTCTCTCTCCTTATGGAAACAAAGTATGATTTGTTTTCAGATAAATAATTATGGCTGTCATTTTATTAAAATAAAATTTGGGCTGCAATCCCATGCACAATTATTGGCATAGAAGTCATTCTCCTTAATTGGAATGGCATTGCTGAGTAAGGGCACTGAAGATGAATCAGTTTATCGTTGACACCTTAATTGAACAGTCATTTAAAATCTGCCACAATTGTATGCAGTGGAAAAAAAAATGTTTTAAAGGCTATTGCGAAGCATAACGCCCAATCACCTTCTTCTTCTTTGATAAGAAAATATGGCTTGGTGATGGACTGTCCAGGTAGTCCTCGACTTATGACCACGATGGAGCCCAACACTTCTGTTGCTAAGCCAGTGAGTTTTGCCCCATTTTATGACCTTTCTTGCCACAGTTACTAAGTGAATCTCTGCAGTTGTTGAGTTGGTAATGCGGTTGTTAAGTGAATCCGGCTTCCCTATTGACTTTGACCTTGTCAGAAGGTCGCGAAATGATCCCAGGACACTTGCAACCGTCATAAATCCACGCAAGTGGCCAAGCATCTGAATTTTGATCACACGACTACAGGACTGCTACAACGGTCATAAGTGTGAAAAACAATCATAAATCACTTTCTTTCAGTGCCCCAACATTGCTTTTCCAATAGGCAATTAAAAGAAGGCAAAGGACCAGCTGTGTCTGCAAGGAGTATAAATCCTTCCATTCCCCACCATTCTGTCAGAACTGAAGAAGCTTCTTGGATGAGAAGCGAAACGTCTTCAAAGGAAAACCAGAAAGTCCAGTTGCCTCTTGAAAAAGCATCTTTGGGACAACCACGTACCTGGATAACTGAGAATCTCTACAGACATTTTTTTTTCAGTCCCATTGTAAATTTGAACTAAATGAATCATTATTGGGGACTACCTGTATATTTCAGATACAAAATGGTACTCTTCAATGCAGGGGTGAAATGTAAAATTTGTTACTACTGGTTCGGTGGGCGTGGCTTGGTGATGGTGGCGGTAGTGTGACTGGGTGGGCGTGGCCAACTTCTTTATAAAAAAAACTTTGCAAAGCATTTTTTCTAATGATTTAAAAAGCCTCTGCTGATCAGGCAACTCAGCTGGGATCGTCAGAGACTTTTCAAAGCATTTGTTTTTACCACCTCTGCGGCCAAGAGGTTGCACATAAAAATGCTTTGAAAAGCCTCTTACGATCCCAGCTGAGCCGCACGATCATCGGAGGCTTTTTTTTTTTAACTTTTAAAAGCATTTTTTTTTTGTTTTTAAAAAAAGTATCTGATGATCGTGCGGCTCAGCTGGGCATGGTGGTGGTGGGGGTGGTGGGGGACATAGGGGTATTTGCTACTGGTTCTCCAAACCACCCGCCGCCATTGCTACTGGATCGGGCGATCCGGTCCGAACTGGGAGCATTTCACCCCTGCTTTAATGGCTCAAAATATGATGGGCTCATTAACATTATAAAGTTCCTTCTTCTCAAGGTTGTTTTTTTTTTTTTTTTTTTTTTTTTTTTTGTTATAGAAAACAGGATTTTATCTCTGTATATCTCTGCCCCACCTCTGACATCCATAATTCTCCTGAAGGGAAACTGCCTCTCCAACCTTTCAGAAACCTTTAGATTGTATAGAACAGTGTTGCTGAACTTTTTTGGCACTGGGTGCCAAAATAGGAGCGTTCGTGCATGTGGGGGAGCGCCGGAAACCGGAAGAGCAGTTCCCCAGCATGTATATGCAGTTTTTGGTTGTGCATGCACGTGTGAAGACTAGCTGGCTAGTGTGCATGTGCATGCCAGAAATCGGAAGCGCATCTTCCCGTGCATGCATGCTAGGGAGCTGTTCTTCCGGTTTCCAGCGCTCCCGCGTGCTGAAGACCAACTGCCACCAGAACCCAGAAGAGCAATGGGCGACAGCTGCCGTGCCTGGAGAGATGGCTCTGCATGCCACTTCCGGCACCTGTGCCATAGATGTTGTCCGTTGGACAGTGAGGAGGCTGGGAAGGAACATGGGCCAGTCCTGGAGTCTTGGGAAGGCTCAGATGAGGGCTCTGCGTCAGAGACAGAGAAAGGGCCATCTGGGAGGTACGTGCTACCTCCGGAGCCTCCAGAATCAGACCTCAGCGAGGCAGAGGAACAGGGGAAGCCTGTTCCCAGTGCGCACATGCGCAGAGCTGCCAGAAGGCAAGAACAGCTAAAACAAAAGGGATGACTCGGGAATAGGGCTGGGAGATGTTTGGCCCCTCCCATAAGACTTAAAAGAGGAACAAAGGCACGTGGGCTTTTGCAGGAAGCAACATTTGTTCATTCTGTTCAGATTAAAGCCTGAAGCTCTGTTTGATTCTGGACTTTTTGTGGCTTTGCCAGTTAGGTCTTTGGCAGCGTGTCAAGGGAGATAAAGATGGGTGATTATCCTGAAGGACTTCTCCCGAAAGACTCTTTACATAACTAATTGGGACTCATCTGTGAATGAGCAGAATTCACAGCTGTTGCAATAAAATAGGTTTTTGGGACTACTCGTTTTAAGGACTCAGGAAGCCTAGGTCAGAACAATAGGTTCGCCATCACTGGTATAGAACATCAACATGTGCTGACATGTATGTAGTGGAGGCTTTTCTTGATGGAGTGGAAGTTTAATGACTGGATATCAGTGGTGAAGACACAGACATAGACGTAGCCCTACATCTCTTTTCTGTATGGTTATTCTTCTAATCAAACTCATGTTTAAGGGGTCAGAATATATCAGGGATTGACCTCTATAAACAATGTGTGGTTTCCTTGTGAAACACACAAGATTGCATTGCTGCAATTAGCTGGCAAAACTGTGGAATGTCATCCGTTGCATTTTGGGATTGAAGACTATGAAAAAGAATGGGCGTGTAAGATCATTTAGAGCTGAAGTGTTCTTGTTCACACTGATAATCTCTGGGATGCTTCCATAATTTGTGAGCGAATTGGTTATTGTCATGGGAAGAACCCACAGAGAGTATGTCCCCGGGTGGCAGATTGGGGGCCCCTACCCAGTATGGCTATTAAGCTGTAATGATGGGTTGGAAGGAATCAACAATTGGATATTTTAGGGGAAGAAATTTCGGACATGTGATGCGACACTCAAAAAAATACGGAATACTTCACTTAATCCTCCAAGGAAAGATTGAAGGCAAACAAGGTCCAGGCAGAAGAAGAACATCATGGCTTCAAAATCTAAGGGACTGGTTTGGACAAAACTCAGCAGCACTTTTTTGTGCAACTATTGATAAAAATAGGATCGCCAACATGATCACCAACGCCCGATGACAGATATGTCACAAGAAGAAGAAGAAGGGGGAAGAAGGAATAACCTTGAGGAACAGGAGGAAGAGCTACAATCAAGACAACAGTCAGATAAAAGAAACCCAAATCCAGGGCATAAATGTAATTTGAGAAAGTGCATCAGTCATGACTCTCTCTAGCCTTCACGAAAGTAGAGAGATGGAAAGAAGGAGAAAACATATTGAGACTGCAGGATTCTGTTACCTCACCTTATAAAAGTAGATTGCATATCTTTGGTTTCCAATTTTGATTTTCCTGGGAGGGCAGACGCTGGGGACTAGGTAGCAGCTGCTCCTATGAAAAAACGCGGTCCATTCTCAATGTATGCAATAGTGAGCTTAGACAGACATACTCCAATTAATCTTTTTGTACTCCTCTGTTTTTAGAGGACGGACACATAATTCCAGCTGGCATCATTTCAGGAGAACTGCTTTTTCTTCTCTTGCACAAAGGAGGAAATTGCCTTTTCTTTTTAGGGTGTTTAAAGGTTTTGTGTGTCCTTGCATTTGGGACTGATCTACAAATCAATTAATGGCAAGTTGCTTTAAAAGAAAAAAAAAAGTCCAAAAGCAAATTTCAATACGTTGTGCAACTGCATACTACTGAATTTCTTATTCCTGTAGCTTTTAAGTGGGTGAAACAGTGCATCAGTTTTAGAACCAAGGTATGTCAGATGGGTTAACTTATAGAATGTGTCCAAACTCTGGAACCCATGAATCCTGTGACATCAAATTTGGTATAAAATTCCCTTAAAACATAATACAAAATGTCACAAAACATTTCCTGTGCTGTATAGTGTCAGGGTTCCAAGTAACACCCCCAACGAAAGAAAACTTTGAGGCTTGGGTTTCCTCAAAGTTACTTTTATTAGAGATGTCATATTGGCACATCTGGGAAAGTCCGAATCTGAAAGTTTCCAGGTTTTCTCCACCCAAGTGAAAGTTCAAGTCCCTGCTCAGCACCCTCATGTCCATCACATGGTCCAAACATCCACCATTCAAACTGAAGACCCCTTCCAGTCATCTGACTCCAGGTGCCAATGCGTCCTTGACTCTCTGAGAAAGGAACGTTATTTTGACTACGTAACATTTACACTCTATGCAATCCCCCTTCCCATTTTCTCACAGAAGAAGATGTCACAGGCCTGAAGGCCCAAATGTAAAAGGTGGCTTCCAGGTTTGACATACAGTTCAACTTGGACTGTTTTCAAAGTTAATAAAGTGTTTTGAATGTATCCTAACTTTTCCAGTGAAGACACTGACTTAGAAGTTCTTTTATGGTTGAAAATATTGAGGGATTCAGGTAAGGAAATAGGAACTTGTCTAGGCGGTCTCTGAGAGTCAAGAGGTGATTGAACAGAAGATTTTTTTTTTTAAATGGATAAGTCATTTAATACTTTTCCTGGATTTACTTTTCTTTTCCTGTCTGTCAGTTCATATGTAAAAGTGCTGTACTCTGAAATTTCACAGATTAAAATGAAAACTTCTCTGCATTCTAGCATCTCTCTTCTTAAAACAGGGTCTGCTGGCATGAAGTTTCCTCCAATTATTTGTCGGTGTATTTTTATATCATCAGGCTCACAATGTCTTGCACTTGGGCATTCTAGTAAACTGAGCAGCTGTAAACCTTCTTATAGCGAAACAACAACACTCAAAGCTCTTGAAAGAATTATGGGATCAAAATGTAATGAATTAATCAATTGACACTATTGAAGTGAGTGGATAAGTTAACGCTCGTAGATGAGCCAGCTGGGAAGAAGAATTTCTGCTATTAAGGTTAGGACAGTTGAGTGAAATTAGAAGCTGTAATATAGGTAGGCCTTGCCTTGCAACAGTTCATTTAGTGACCATTCAACAGCACTGAAGAATGTTTTATGACCATTTTTCACACTTATGATCAAAATTCAGATGTTATTCTGTTTTGGATTTCAGGTTATTCTCGGCTGTCATGTTATAGACTGAGAAATAAGGCATAAAATCAAACAGCTTTTAATTTGGGGAAAAAATATTGAGAAAACTTTTTAATAATGAAGATGTAGTAGCTTGATAGAGGAATGAAGAAACCACAGAGGAACAGATAATTCTTTTATTTGCAACTGTAAATTTCATCCCCCACACACTTTCTTCCGTTATTCAAAATAAGTGATTACCTTGGAGATAATAAAACGTTTCATTTTTTTCAAGCTTTTATGTTCCCCAAATTCGATGAAAATTTAGCAATAGATCAATAAAGCAACCCATGTACATTAGCAGATATATTCCTTACCTTCATATAGAAGTGCGAACATAGAATGAATAGTCCGTATCATCTCCCTGTTCTTTAAAAATGTGTCATAAATTTATGGCATAATAAAAGTCTCTTGTTATATCTATAGCTATACATATATCTATATCTATATCTATATCTATATCTATATCTATATCTATATCTATATCTCTCCATCTCTCTATCTATCTATCTATCTATCTATCTATCTATCTATCTATCTATCTATCTATCTATCTATCTATCTATCTATCTATCTTGGAGAATTAGCAAATTAAGCAAGTAATTACATACATTTCTTAGAATTCCATCCAAGTTGGAAGTTTTAAGCATGAACCTCTTTTGAGCTATTTACTTGGTTGGAAACATTTCCTGCCCAAACGCTTTTTCTTGACAGGAAGTAAACATAAAAATAATCTTTAATCCCTTGTCTGGTCTATTACCATTAAGAATTGATGCCCTTTAATTTTGTGGGATTTTAACTACAAAATGGAATGGCTAAGTACTGATAATTGGGTTTGGAATTACACAGTCATTTATATCTACTGAAATGCAGGAGGCTGGGAAGGTGACATTAATTATTTAACATTTCCTGGCTGTGGGTCCCATTTATAGAATTTACTGATATGTTCTGCTGCAAACAATTATCACCAAGTGAGAGTAAACAAATTGGGCACGCGATGGCTTCTTTGGTACATTTGTGCCTTTTTATTTAGACATGCCTGATTCAATTTACACTGTGGTTTAATGCAATCCAATTATTTTCACATTCCTTTCTCCCATGTATTAATTTTGTAAATCTTTCTAGCACATTTATTTGTATTTATAATCCAAGAGCACTCAAATTTATAAAACTTGGTTAATAATAGGAAAGAAAACCTCATGATTTTAAAACCTTATTGTTGTGGTCCACCAGCAGCCTGGGGGGCTGGCAGCAGTCAGACAGTGAGGAGGCTGGGGAGGAACATGGGCCAGTCCTACAGTCTAGGGAAGGCCCGGACGAGGGCTCTGGGTCAGAGGCAGAGAAAGGGCCAACTGGGAAGTACGTGCTGCCTCCAGAGCCTCCAGAATCGGACCTCAGCGAGAGAGAGGAACAGGGGGAGCCTGTTCCCAGTGCGCGCATGCGCAGAGCTGCCGGAAGGCAAGAACAGCTAAAACAAAAGGGACGATTCGGGAGTAGGGCTTGGAGATGATTGGCCCCTCCCATAAGACTTAAAAGAGGAGCAAAGGCATGTGGGCCTTTGCAGGAAGCAACATTGTTAATTCTGTGCAGTTTAACGTCTGAAGCTCTGTTTGATTCTGGACTCTGTGTGGCTTTGCCAATTAGGTCTTTGGCAGTGTGTCAAGGGAGATAAAGGTGGGTGATTATCAGCCTTATCCCGAAGGACTGTTTACAAGTATTTGGGACTCATCTGTGAATGAACAGAATTCACAGCTGTTAAAATAAAACAGGGTTTTAGGACTACTCGTGTGTTTTACTGACTCAGGAAGCCGAGGTCAGAACATTTATCTTCCTTCTCTCTCTGTTCTTATCTTTTGTGAACTGTCCTAAAATATCATCCTTGATGGAGTGAGGAGTTGATTTCTTTTAACATTATGAACCGTCCTTATAGCTTCCAATGTGTCTCTTATTAATAAGCATTCCATCATTCCATAATATAAAAAATAATACAGGTAACTCTCACTTAACAACTGCCTTGTTTAGTGACCATTCAAAGTTGCTACAGCACTGAAAAAGTAGGTTTTAGACTGGTCCTAGAATTTTTGGCTGTTTCAGCATCCCCACAGTTTTGGGATCACAATTTGTACATTTGGCAGCTGCTGCACATTCACAACATTCTTCAGTATCCTGAGGTCACATGATATCAAGTTGCAAGCTTCACTGCCAACTTCCAACAAGCAAAGCCAATGGAGAAACCAACAGTAACTTGCAAGTCACAATCACATGATTGTGAAACTGTTAAGTGAAACTTAACAACTCACAGTGATTCACTTATCAACTGCAGCAGAGCAGCTATCCAGTCATATGTCCAGCATGGTCATGTGACACTTCACTTTATGAAGTGTCACATGACCATGGCCAACTCATTGCAGCCAACTCACTACAGACAACTCGCCATAGGACAACGTGACAATTCTATTTAATTATTTAAAAATAAATTTAAAAATATTTTAATTTTCGCCATTAAATTTTATTCTGTCCCACCTTTTGCATCCTTCTTTCTTTGATGATTCTATTCCACCATTTCTTTGATATTAGTGTAACACTTGTCCTGTGGCAAGATGACTTTGGCAACTTAGCCGTGGTGAGTTTTCTGGGGCAAGTTGGTCATGGCGAGTTGGCTGTGGTGAATTGTCATAGACCTGAAGACAGTACCAACCCTCTAGATAAACTGTTGCACCTGTTAGATTTGCAAAACAAGCATTCCAAGATTTTTTTCTCAAAGATGGAGGAACAAAATATCCAAGTTGAGTCCCAGCATGTTTGTATGATAGCACTGTTTATCTCATAGTGTAGCACTCTTCCATGCAATAAGCTGGATTCACATAGCATATCATACCTTAAAACCTTTTAGTAAAGCCCAGAAGTTCATGTTCACACAAATAGATCATCTTCTAGCTCAAGGTGGTGGCTCAGCTGCTTAATATAACACACAGGGACAATAGTAAGGTTCTCACAGCATACTGAACCACAAATTATGAAATCCCATTTTTGCCCAGTCTGGTATGTTGTATGAACCTTGCCATTTAGTTAAATTTGGTCCCTTTAGCTTTGTTGTTCATGCTTAATGCTAAGGAAGATATTTCAGGTCTAGATTGTAAAAGGGAGATATCACATTGGCTTTATTCAAGAAAAGAACATTCTTACAATTGTTCATTTCAACCCACAGTTCTGAAACCCATTGTTTTAAGTAGAAGTCAGAAAGATGAATACTCAGTTGCCTTAGCTTGACATTGGTTGTAATGGCTAATACTGCTTCAGTAATAAAATGTACTCAAAACACAAGAGTGGCATTCATCTTATTTATGATAGATTTTAAAAGCTTCCTAATTGGCTTAATTGTGATTAGTTTATTCTAAATATTTATAAATCAGCTGAAAATTAATTGAAGCATATTGATGCAGTGATGAGGGTTGGGGGATGATATGGAACAGCAATCACAGTTCATTAGTAAATCTCTACCCAATAGCCAAAGTATCATCTTACATCTCTGGGTAGATGTAAGATGATACATAGTGCAAAATACACTCAGATGAATGGGTTGGGATCTGTTTGAGCAAGTACTTCTAAGTCTATAAAAAGGAATAGGGAGTGATTAAGGACAAGTAGGCCCATGCGGTGGCTCAGTGGCTAAGACACTGAGCTTGTCGATTGAAAAGTCGGCAGTTCAGCGGTTCGAATTCCTAGTGCTGCATAACGGGGTGAGCTCCCATTACTTGTCCCAGCTTCTGCCAATCTAGCAGCTTGAAAGCATGTAAAAAATGCAAGTAGAAAAATAGAGACCACCTTTGGTGGGAAGGTAACAGCATTCCGTGCGCCTTTGGCATTGAATCATGCCGGCCACATGACCATGGAATTGTAATCAGATAGTGCTGGCTCTTTGGCTTAGAAACGGAGATGACCAGCGCCCCTTAGAGTCGGGAGCAACTAGCATGTACGTGTGAGGGGAACCTTTACCTTTAAGGACAAATAGGAGGAAGTTTGTTTTTGTGCAGCTACTGGCAAACTATAGGATTTACCCAAAGGTGCTTTTTCAACTGGACTTTCTGGTTTTTCCTTGAAGACATTTCACTTCTCATCCAAAAAGATTTTCAGCTCTTGGATGAGAGCTGAAGAAGCTTCTTGGATGAGAAGCAAAACACCTTCAAAAAAAATCAAACAAACCCAGAAAGTCCAGTTGCCTCTTGAAAAAGCACCTTTGGGACAACCATGACCTGGATGACTGAGAATCTCCATAGACATATAGGATTTACCACCACATGATGTATCCATCAACCTGGGCAGCTTCAAAACATGGGATCTAGGCTAGTGGGAGAGAACACATATCATGCAATTTTTGTCTTCCTGGTACGGTCACAAAGGGAGATGTGAGATTTGGATGTAATTTGACTGGTCATTAATAATGGCACTCTTGAAATAGGATTTCCACATTTTACAACGATATGTAAAACTAGAATATGGAACGTTGAAGGACATTGAACTAGTTGAAGTGAAAATGAAGAATACTAAGTTAGATATTTTAATTACAACTGAACTTAGTGTCAACTGTCCAAATGGCGAATCCAAAACAAGGAAACTCTCTCGGGAGAATCAAATTCCCAAAAGTAAAACTTTATTGGATACACCATATTGGTACTGAAAAAACAACGAGCTCAGGTTTCCCGTGCAAATGCTTGCTCAGTAAAACAATACTTTCTCCTTCTCCCCACCCCGGATGATCATATTGCCCAATTGTGAGGCATTCTTTTGTTATGGGAACAGCCCCTCTCTTTCTCAAGCACCTGCAGCAGTGACCTTGATGATTTCCATGCTCTCATGGTCTCTGCATACATTCTCCACATTCCATTTCTTGCCCCCTTCCCCCCACCCAGTTCATCGGCAAGTTGAAAAGCATTAAGGTTTGAAAGAACCAAAGCCGTTCAATCTTGACACTCACATGGACAGAAACAGGATACTTTAATAAAATATTAGTGAATAAATGAATATGAATATGAAATTAATGTACAGTAGACACTATTTCAATTTAGGAGACCATTTGAAGGATAGCTGCATTCCTTGATTCCATGATAGCAATAACAATAGCACTTAGACTTATATACCACTTTACAGCCCTCTCTAAGCAGTTTACAGAGTCAACATAATGCCTCCAACAATCTGGGTCCTCATTTTACCGACCTCAGAAGGATGGAAGGCCTTGAGTCTGGTGAGATTCGATCTGCCAAACTGCTGGCAGCTGGTGATCAGCAGAAGTAGCCTGCAGTAGTTGTTGTTAGTTGCAAAGTCATGTCTGACCCATTGTGACCCCATGGACAACATTCCTCCAGGCCTTCCTGTCCTCTACCATCCTCTGGAGTCCATTTAAGCTCACTTCTTCAGTGACTCCATCCAACCACCTTATTTTCTGCCGTCCCTGTCTTCTTTTGCCCTTAATTGTTCCCAGCATTAGGCTCTTCTCCAGTGAGTCCTTCCTTCTCATTAGGTGGCCAAAGTATTTGAGCTTCATCTTCAGGATCTGGCCTTCTAAAGAGAAGTCAGGGTTGATCTCCTCGAGGACTGACCGGTTTGATCATCTTGCAGTCCAGGGGACTCACAGGAGTCTTCTCCAGCACCATAGTTCAAAGTCCTCAATTCTTTGGCTCTCAGCCTTTCTTGTGGTCCAACTTTCACAGCTATACATTGCAATTGGGAAAACCATAGCTTGCAGTACTGCACTCTAACCCCTGCACCACCGCGGCTCATTGTGATATAATAATGAGTAAGGTGAAACAGTAAACATGTAGTGGGAAGGGATGAGAGCTAGAAAGATGTAGATACTTGACATTCTCTGCTTGGGAGGGGAAGCAGAAGAAACGAAAGGCAATGGATGAAGTAGATAGACAAGGAGACAGTGTAGGAATGTCCTTGGAAGAGCCATAACTAGAAGTGGCAGATTGAGACAATGAACATTTGTTCATTCAGTCACCGGGGTTGAGGCCAATTTGATGGCACGTAACTAACTAACATTGCATGGGAGAAGGTGCTATGTTCTGCAGTGCAGTCATGAAAAAAAATGTTGGGCCTGGTTTTGATCATCGAGGATGCTCTAAGATATGCTTAACAAACCTCTTTGGAACTTGGCCAAATCCTCCACAATCAAATCACAGTGCATAGGAAATCCTTGCTCAATGATCCATCTCTATGTGATAAACTGCCTTGACGTACTCCTTGCTCTGTAAATTACATTATTAAGGAGAAGTCGTTTTGGTAATGCACTGATCTGCGCTTATTTCAATTTTGGAATCTCTTCCACCAGAAATTAAAACCTGGGGGATGGGGAGGGGGTAGAAATCCCTTGAGTTCTTCAATAAATAATTTAAAAAATGATAATATGTGCATACATGTACGTGCTCACACAGACGCACACAGAAGAAGCACATTTGCAACTGAGGGCCCCCGAAAGGTGCAGATCTGTGTAAATAACCGAACCTAAATAAATTAGTTTTTAAAATGGAATTCACTGAACATGAATAGTCGCTTAAACTGTAACTGGAATTGACTGTGTCATGTATCAGCCTAACAGCCAGAGCCTTGGTTCAATACAATGAACTTGGGAAGGTTTTCTTAATGAAAGAACTGACGTTTTCTGTGCAGTTCCCGCATTCATCAGATTGCTGTAGTCTTCATTACACTACAAAAGGCTGCCAATGTGAATTGTTAGGATCATCCGTTAGGTGAGCTTGATAAGGACAGGAGATAAGCAAAGGCCCGAATAGCTTTTGGCTTCTTAACAAGCATATTCAGAAGCTACATTACTGTGATGACCTTTACCGACGCATTAGAATCCCTGGCTTGGACGATAATTGGGCTGTAGTAGGACTTTACTCCTCTTAGGCCTGCATTAAATTGTGCCAGCAATTTAATAAACTCCTCGCCTGCTCTGCTCTGCCCTGCACGCTTAGCGGTGTTATTACGGAAGGCCGTGATAGAATAATTTGGTTTTCTTTAAATAACGGTGGTCGGTATCACAAAGAAGTGCACACTCCAACTATCAATTAGGGCTAATTAGATGGTTAAAAGCTGCCCGGTTTCATGATGCTAATTTGCAAATGTGCCACATAAAGAGGGTTGTTGCTGCAGTGGCAAGAAAAGCGAGATGAAAATGGAAGGTAAACTTGGAACTGCTGATTGGAGCGGTTAAGGACGGGATGGGCCACTTCTGTGCAAGGGGCAGAGAGCAGGGGTGAAATGCTACCGGTTTGCACCGGTTTGGGCAAACAGATATTAATAAAAGCTACCGTTTCAGGCGAACTGGTAGTAAAAAAAATGCTACCACTTCATCCAAACTGGTATTTCCGAGGATCAGCTGTGCCGCATGATTTATATTCGCTAGAAAGCAGGAAATCCTGCTTTCTAGTGAATCTAAATTGTGTGGCACAGCTTTTCCAACCCCTTGCTGTTCTACTTACCTTCTTAACCCTCCTTTTTCCACACTCCGCAGTAGTACCTGTGGTGTGCATGCATGCACAGCATGCATTTGGTGAGCACTGCTCATGCATAGCGAACCAGTGGCAAACCTCAGAGGATTTCACCACTGGCAGAGAGGTTTGCCATTTCCACCTAGGATTTTAGGAAGATAACAGATACAGGTACTCCTCAACGTATGGCCGCGATAATGTGTTGCCAAGCGATGCAGTCATTAAGTAATATGGCGGCACCTGATTTTACACCCTTTTTGGCCATGATTGTTAAGAAAATCACCTTTGCTAAGCAAGACACCTACTGGCTTCCCCACTGAATTTGCTTGTCAGAAGCTAGGTGGGAACATCACAAAATGGTAATCCTATGACTATGGGATGCTGAAATTATCATTATGTGTGAGGACCAGTCATAAATCCCTTTTTTTTAGCAATCTACCATATTTTTCAGAGTATAAGACACACGTCCCCCTCCCCCCAAAAGAGGGTGAAAATTTGGGTATGTCTTATACACCGAATGTAGCCCCACCCACCCCACCAGCCCCCATCTTTGGCCTCTGCCTCCCAACAATTTACCTCCTTGCAGCAAACAGCCCACTTCAGCTTCAGTACAGCCTGATTAACATCTCCTGACCCTCAGCTGTTTCAGGCTGCAGGGATTGCCATTGCATATTGCCATGCAGGCCTCCGCTGTTTGCTGCAAAGAGGCAAATTGCTGGGAGGCAGATTTTTTTTTCTTCTGCTAACCAGGCTGTGCTGAAAATGAAACTAAAACAGGCTGTTTGCTGTTTGCTGCAAGGAGGCAAATTGCTGGGAGGCAGAGACAGATTTTTTTTCTTCTTTGCCTTCCCAAAAAAGGTAGGTGCGTCTTATAGTTAGGAGCGTCTTATATGCCAAAAAATACTTGCTGTTTGCTGCAAGGAGGCAAATTGCTGGGAGGCAGAGGCAGATTTTTTTTCTTGTTTTCCTCCCCCAAAAAGGTAGGTGCGTCTTATAGTCCGCAGCGTCTTATATGCCGAAAAATATGGTAACTTCAAATGGATGTAAATTGAAAAGTACCTGAATGTTTGTTTCCCCTGATGAAAGTAGCAGAAAAAAGGAACTCTGAACAGAGGTGGAGAGATTTGACTTTGATTCTTCTTGCATCCAGCCTGCTACTCCAAGTGTATCCATGCAGGAGCTCCATCTCCTCTACGATCTCTTGAGGGCTACAGTAGCTGTAACAGTGATGCAGAAAATTAGTGGAATCAGTGAAGGATGAACCTTGGCATTTTCCTTATACCTCTTTTTTAAAAAGTACACCATTGAGTTTTTGATAGGATGCCATTGAATTTTGTCACTGAGTTGCTATTGGTCTGCAAAGCAGGGTTTGAAGGCATAGGTCCGTGATTGTGAACCTTTGGCACACATGCCACACGTGGCACGTGGAGCCATATCTGTGGGCACATGACCATTGCCGTAGCTCAGTTCCAGCACACCAGCTGATTTTTGGGCCTTCCGGGCCCACTGGAAGTCAGGAAATGGGCTGCTTCCAGCCTCCGGAGGACATCCAGGGCAATGGGGAAGGCCGTTTTTGCCCTCCTCAGGCTCCAAGAAAGCCTCTGAAGCCTGGGGAGGGCGAAACACGGGCCTACTGGGCCCACCATGCCATCATGTGCCAAAAGAGGGGGCACAGGGGGTGGGCGCAGGGTGGCATTGAATTATAGGTATGGACATACACACACACGACCCCCCCCCCCCCGTGCATGACCCCCTCTTTCGGCACGCGATGGCAAAAAGGTTAGCCATCACTGGCATAGGTTATCTTCTTCCTTTGAGAAACTTCAGCTGAAAGATTCAACACAGACTTTACTTATATTATGAAATTCGTAATATAATATTAAAATTTAGGGGCTATGCTTGCCATCCACAGTAGTTTGGTCTTACAGATACACCTGAAGACATGATTTAGATTGTTTGGGTTTGAAAGTGCTGTCGTTGTGGTGAAATAGAGAATTGGCCATATTTTAATGCTTCACCATCCTCAATAATCAATTGTTCTTCTGAGATGCTATGGAATGATCTTAATTACCTTGTTCACAATTGCCGTGGCATTTTTTCCAAAAGCAAGAGGTTCTTAAAATGGGCTAAGCTAGAATGCATGATGTCCCCCAGAACCTAAGACACAATAAACCCCAGGAGAGAGGAAGTTCAATTTCTATTCTTTTGCACCTTCCCAAAATTCAGCGCCCCCTCCAATTATATGAGAATTCCACTTCCAAAGCCAATTAATCTTAAGTCTTTAAGGTTTTCCATCCATGCAGGAACGTAACGCTTCAGAAATGTCTATGGAGATTTTCATTCATCCAGGTCACGGTTGTCCCAAAGGTGCTTCTTCAAAAGGCAACTGGACTTTCTTTGTTCTCAGAAAGACCTTCAGAAAGGGCCAAGGACTCTTTAATTTAAAGTCAGTATCAAGCAGAGGGGCAACGGAGGAAGCACCCAACCCTGTCAGATTTTATTATTATTATTTTTTTTTTACTGTACAAAATACAGACAGGGACGCAGTGGCTCAGTGGCTAAGACGCTGAGCTTGTCGATCAAAAGGTCGGCAGTTCAGAGGTTCGAATCCCTAGTGCCACATAACGGGATGAGCTCCCATTACTTGTCCCAGGTTCTGCCAACCTAGCAGTTCGAAAGCATGTACAAAATGCAAGTAGAAATAGAGGGACCACCTTTGGTGGGAAGGTAACAGCGTTCTGTGCGCCTTTGGCGTTGAGTCATGGCGGCCAGATGACCACGGAGATGTCTTCGGACAGTGCTGGCTCTTCGGCTTTGAAATGTAGATGAGCACCGCCCCCTAGAGTCAGGAACGACTAGCACATACGTGCGAGGGGAACCTTTACCTTTTTAAGGACAGACAAATCCTGAAAAGTATAGTTTTCTTACTGTAACCCAGTATGGTGTCCAATCTTGACAACTTGAAGACTGGTGAACTTCCACTCTCAGAGTTTCTGCCTGGGGAATTCAGGGAGTTGAAATCCACAGTTCTTAAAATTGCCAAGGTGGGACAACCCATCCCAAAAAGACTGTTAATGAGCCACCCAGGGTATTGACAATTCTATAGCCTAGACTTGAGTGCTTCAAGCCAGGCTAGGAGAATTCACATGACTCTAATGTGTTGAGTAAATCCAGTCATTATAAAGTATGCTTTCTGGCTGATGTGAAGCCAGCCAATTGTAGCTAATTCGCCACACCATGTACAATAAGCTGTGGCTTAACACAGTGCGCTGAGCACAGACAAAGTAAATCAGAGTTAATTATTTCAAAAGAACGGCACACGTAGAACTTGTTCTGACACCGAAAAGTGGTTTATTGTGATAGGGAACAAGGCTCAGTTTTGTCCTGTATCAGAAATGCTTTTCCCCCTTATTTAGCTATGCTGTGAAATTCAAAATAATAATAATAATAATGATCACATCATTTGTTTTCTAAATATAAAGTAAAGCAGAGCTGATTCCTTCCAATACCTAATAAACTCCTTCCTTGCTTATCAGCAGTCATATCTATGACTGGGCTTGGTTGTCGACGTATATTTGTCTCTCTGTCACACACATACAGAAACATACCCTTTTTATTTTAGTACAGTTACTGGAATTGCAGTTCCTACAATTCAACGGCTTGGAGAATACAATTCAGACGACTGTTATAGTAACTTTCTCCCCATGCCCTGTGTTACTGTTAATGCCGTGCATGCTTTCAAACGTTCTCCTCGCTCCGTTTCATCCCTAGCCCTTTGCGCACAGCCTGATGGTGTGAAAACTCCAGGCTGCAGCCTAACACAGGCTGCAGGATGGTTTTGTTGTCTTTGAAAAGCAGCAGCAAAAAACATTACACGAAGAGGGGCTCCGCTGAAGACCCTTAAAGAAGTCCCCAAACCCTCATTTTTTCCCCTCTTCTCCATTTGTACCATTTATAGCCAGACAACAGCCATTGGGCTCGTTCTGAGTTTAGTGGATATTTTTTCTGAAACAGAATCATTGCCTTTGTGATGGATAAGAAGAAAGGAAAAGTAAAGCAATAGATCTGATAAATACTGTCGTTGTTCTCTCTTCCTCTCTCTCTCACTCTTTCTCTTTCTTCCTTTCCCTCTCTCCCTCTCTCTCTTTTACTCTGCCTCCCTTTCTCTCTTCCTCATTCTCTCTTTCTCCCTCTCTCTTTCATCCTCTCTCTCTTCCTCTCTCTCTCTCCCCTTCCCTTCCTCTCTCTCTTCCTCTCTTTCTCCCACCCTCCTTCCCTCCCTCTCTCTTTCTTCCTTTCTCTCTCTCTCTCTTCCTCTTTCTTTCTTCCTCTCTCTCTCCTGCTCTTTTCCTTTCCTTCTCTTCCTCTCTCTTCCTCCCTCTCTCTCCCTCCCTCCCTCTCTCTTTCTTCCTCTCTCTCTTTCTCTCTCCCTCCTTCTTTCTTCCTCTCTCTCTTCTTCTCCCTCTCTTCCCCTCTCTCTTTTACTCTCTCCCTCCCTCTCTCTCTCTCCCTCCCTCTCTCTTTCTTCCTCTCTCTCTCCCGCTCTCTTTTCCTCTCTCTCTCTCTCCCCCCCTCTCTCTCTCACACACACAAACCCTACACCCCCATCCCCATCCCTCCCTCCTGCCTTTCCTGACCGTGACCTTGTGCAGTCTATAAACAAGCCTTGGGCATCACTGAAATATATCAGGGCTTTGAAATTTAAGTAGCTCTGAAACCTATCAATGGGGTGAAGGGAGAATGGCCTGGAAAGGGGAAGCGCACACACACACACATACACACAAAAGAAACTGCTCAGAGGTCTGGTAGAGAATCAAGGTGTGCTGAAGGTCAATATTCAGACATATCCTCAAGGAGCAGCCCTGACACTCATTTTCATTCACATCTCAGAGCGCCTTCCGTACAGAGAGATTAGTCAACGGGTAAAATAAAGCAAGAAATCGAGACCAAGTCATTTCCATTCTGAATGGAATTACACAAGGTCTTGTAAAATAACTACTCCTTAATTTCTGACCAAATGCATGAAAGGTTTTCATCCCCAAGAATAGGAAGTATTTTTCTAGAAGTGTTCATTTGTTCATGCATAAGATGCCCCTCCATTAAAAACACCCTCTGTATTATGATTTGGATATATTGATTAATCCTGGATGTTGGGATCATTTATATGACCTTACTGTTTAAGAAAGCTAGGAAGCAAAATAGAAAAATCAAGGTGATCTCTCATTCTGCCTTCACATTTTCCTAGAGGCACCAGAGAATAAGGTACATCCTTGTCCCATTAAGCTGCTAAAGCTTCACCCTTGGTAAAGTCAAACAGCACGAAATAGGGAAAAATATACAAAGGAATGAAAAGGGAGCATAAAGGGTTACACAGCATTCAAGAGCTGAACAGCTGTTGGCTTCCTTTTTCTCTCTGCCTTGAGCAGCCCTCGTAACTCGAGGCTTTCAGATGTCAGCAAACATCTGAAACCCCATGGCTACGATTTCTGGATGGCACCAGGCTGGTAAAAGGGTGCTCTCAATGTATTTCCTTTAATGGCTGTTGGCAACAGGATGCTGCTGACCCAACAGTATTCTTGTTAACCTCCCTACCTAAAAAAAGGGGGTTCCAAGATTAGAAGGAGTGTTTTCAATGATCCTAAGAAACATGTGATGGCTGTGGACTTTTGCAGGGGTGAAATTCAATTTTTTTTACTACCGGTCTGTGGGCATGGCTTGGTTAGCATGGTGTGGCGTGGTGTGGCTTGGTGGGCATGGCAGGGAAAGGATACTGCAGAATCTCCATTCCCACCCCACTCCAGGGGAAGGATACTGCAGAATCTCCATTCCCACCCCACTCTGGGACCAACCAGAGGTGGTATTTGCTGGTTCTCTGAACTACTCAAAATTTCCATTACCAGTTCTCCAGAACCTGTCAGAACCTGCTGGATTTCACCCCTGGATTTTTTTTTTAAATTTGATTTATATGCCGCCCTTCTCTGGAGACTCAGGGTGGCTTACAATGTGTTAAGCAATAGCCTTCATACTCTTGTATATTTATACAAAGTCAGCTTATTGCCCCCACAAACTGGGTCCTCAATTTACCTACCTTAGAAAGGATGGAAGGCTGAGTCAACCTTGAGCCTGGTGAGATTCCAACGTACAGTAATTGCAGACAGCTAATGTTAATCACAATGCTTTAGTCTGCTGAGCCACCAGGCCCTTTTTGCTAACTCATGGCATGCTCTTCCCTGATGCCATCGTACTTCCTTGATGGGTTTTACTCATAGCGTAAGTTTATAAGATTATGCTTTTAGCAATAGCACTTAGACTTATATACCGCTTCAAAGTGCTTTTACAGCTCTTTCTAAGTGGTTTTACAGAGTCAACCTATTGCCCCCAACGATCTGGGTCCTCATTTTACTGACCTCGGAAGGATACAAGGTTAAGTCAACCTTGAGGCAGTCAGAATCGAACTGCTGGCAGTCAGCAGAATTAGCCTGCAATGCTGCATTCTAACCACTGTGCTTTTTGTTGATTTAGCTCCTCCAACAATATAGTTGATCCTCGACTTACGATCACAATTGAGCCCAACATTTCTCTTGCTAAGAGTTGTTAAATGAGTCTTGCCCCCATTTTATGAACTTTTTGGCCACAGTTGTTAAGCGAATCACTGCAGTGGTTAAGGAATCTGACTTCATGCCAGTTGCCAAGTGCCTGAACTTTGATTACATGACCATGGGAATGCTTTTGCAGTCGTAAGTGTGAAAAACAGTCGTAAGCCCCTTTTTTCAATGCTATTGTAACGATTACTAAACAAATGAGCCAAGAACTACCTATACTTAAATCCGGGGCGGGAGGGAGGAATATGTTCAATTTCATGATCATTTACTATAGGACATAATGTCTATGGAGATTCTCAGTCATCCAGGTCATAGTTGTGTCAAATATGCTGTCAAGGTTCCAAGTAACACCCCCAGCAAAAAAAAAGACTCCAAGGCTTGAAGTTCCTCAAAGTTCCATTTCATTGGAGATGTCATATTGGCACATCTGGGAAAACCCGAATCTGAAAGCTTCCAGGTTTTCCCCATCCAATAGAAAGTCCAAGCCACTGCCCAGCACCCTCATGTCCAGCACATGGTCCAATCCAAGCACCGTCCCAACTGGAGGTGCCTTCCAGTCATGCCACTCCAGGTGCAGGACAAGATGTCCTTGACTCTCAGAGAAAGGAATGTTATTATGACTATATATCCATACAATCCCCCCTCCCAGTTTCCCACAGCAGTAAATGTGGCAGGCCTGAAAGTCCAGTGCAAAAGATGGCTTCCAGGCCTGACAGATGCTTTTTTCAAAAGCCTCCCTTGAGGAATTAGAACAAGACGTTTCGTTTCTCATCCAAGAAACTTCATCAGTTGTGATGGTGGGTGGGTGGGTGGGTGGAGTGGGGTGGAATGGAAGGATAGGTAGAGAGACTGGATGGTGGGAAGATGGAAGATAAGTTCTGGCTAGATTGTGTGTGTTGTGGGTGGGGGAGAATGGAAGGCTCGTACAGTGTTTCTCTTCAGTCATCTGGTCATTAGCACTCTCCCTGAGAGCTCTTGAGGCCTGAATCAGGGTGCAATTGTTTGTGGAATCTTCTTGGAACTAATGCATGTTGCGTTGGTGGTGTTTTATCCCTCCCTGTCTCTGGAGAGAGAGAGAAGCTCAATGTTAACATAAATGGCCTCTTTTGCCCCTCTTTCAAACTAATGATTCTCTCTATCCAAAATGTGGATTTTTTAAAAAAAATTAGATTTATATGCCGCCCTTCTCCGGAGACTCAGGGCGGCTTACAATGTGTTAAGAAATAGCCTTCATACTTTTATATATTTTATACAAAGTCAGCTTATTGCCCCCACAAACTGGGTCCTCAATTTACCTACCTTAGAAAGGATGGAAGGCTGAGTCAACATTGAGCCTGGAGAGATTCAAACTTACAGTAATTGCAGACAGCTGAATGTTAATAACAGGCTTTAGTCTGCTGAGCTGTCCAGGCTCCTTTGGAAGACTTTGCTGTCTTCCAAAGAGAGACCTTTGTCTTTCAAATGCAGATGGAGCTCTGCATCTTGTCCTGCTGGAGTTTGTTCTCCTGTGTTGTGCCATGCGCTTGTGAAGTGGTTGTTTTGTTTTGTCCACTGTAGGACTTATTTCTTTAGCTTCATGCATCAATTAATATATCTGTCACCAAAAGAGTGGCTGTTATGGGTTCTTGTGAATGAATTCCTCCTTTTTTTTTCCCCCAAGCACATTTCATGCATTATTCTTGAAATTGATACACCCCACTCCAATACTGTCTTAGGCAGAATTCCCACCTGATTTTCCAGTCAGTTTATTTTATAATTTACTTTAGGAAAGATAGAAGGTGCCAGCTCCGTCTCTGAAATGCTTTTAAACAAAATAAAATAAAATTACTACATAAATTTGAACGCACAGTTACTTTGCCTAAAGCAGGAATTGCTGAACAATTTAAGGGTCTGATTAGCATTTTATGCAAATCAGTTATTACTGCTCTCTACTTCCTTAATTATCCATGTTATTTCAATACAACCCTTTCTTTGATGTCCCAATTCTATATTTAAATAGTGCAAGATTTTTATCGTATCTGCCCACTGAGGTTTCTTCCTCGCAAAAACATGCCAACAGCAGCTATTTTAAAGACTTCTGGGAAAAGTCTAATTGGTTAATCCCATTTGAATTAGGAAGGGTGAATTGCCACTCACAAAAAGTCAGAAACACACAAACTGCAGGCTAAGAGAAGTTTACTAAAACTTTCAAGTCTTCCCCTAAATTACAACCTCAAAGGCTCTTGATCTCCTGAATATCCAGAGGAACATAATCCTTTTCAAAATGTTTATAAACCTTTTACAAACAGTGGACTTTGTGTTAAATGATTCACGGTGAGCCTGTGTTCAATTAAAACATGAAATTCCCGTACTTCCAAAATGCAGGATGGTGTGTTGAATATGTGATCGTATACGCCTTGATCCTACTTTGTATCTAAGCATGGCAAAAAAAACTTCTTCATTTCACTTCTAGCACACAAATAAAGTTGTCTTTGGTTGTACGGATGTTAAAGCAGTATTTTCTACTTCCCTCTAACACAGTTCAAGGCAGGCTTAAGATCTATAAAGTCTGTTTTCCCAATTAATCACCTATTACTTTTGAAGATGATTTGGGGGAAAAAAGCTAATAGAAGCAAGGATTGACAGATGGGGAAAGTTTCATACTGCTACAGATTTCTAGTGAGTCAAAGCTGGGTAGATAGAACTATAATTCTAAGAAATGGAGAAATATCCTTCCTTTCCAAGAATTTGGAAAAGATTACCATTTAGGCTGGGGAAAATCCCCCTTGCTATCATACATGACTGGACGTATCAAGTCTCGTGCTATGGATTTGCCAAAGACTTGCATTTGCATTTTAATCATTTGCGATCGTAGCATTTTGTGGTTGCTTTCAGGGCGGACTGTGCTACAAGCCGAATGCCATTGCAGAGTTTTAAGCGCATGATGTCTTCGTAGTAGTTTGCCTAGTCTGGGGAAATATTTCTCACTTGGGTCTCTGACTGATAATATGTTTCTCATTTTCAAGGTATTAGCAGCTGCACAATCCGTGCCAGGTCTTTATTTGGAGGTGATCAATATGTTTAAACAGAGATTTGATTAGCTAGAAGCTCGCCGTTGATAGATAGAAAGCCGAGTTTAATTTACCTAGTATGTGTGTGTATGTGTGTAACATTTTTGATTAGGTGGGCAACTCCCCCCCCTTCCCCTATTTCAGACTAGCAGTACAACGCTTACATGTCTACAAAGTATAGCTTTGGAGCTTTTGATTCTCAAGTTTAGCGCCTTTGAGATTTGGAGTGTCTATTCTTAAAAAGAAAATCTCTAACCAATGCTTCCAGTTCATGAATACAGTCCAGCTTCTTAAAAATTAGCCACTTCACTAAATAAACTTTGTGTGTGTGTGTGTGTGTGTGTGTGTATGAAATTATACAGTCTAAAATCATCATCATGTATTTTCATCAGGATGAAATATCGAGAGCTCTGCTTAGTGCAAGATTTTATTAATGATGTGCTGTCAGAAGGTGGGTGCTCTGCATATTTGCATATTAAACAGCTGAGTGAAGAAACATTCCTTTTATTGCTGCAGGGAATAAATCAGTTTAAAGCAACTTCTCATCATTTATACTCCTTTCTGCTAAATCTTCTTTTATTAAAATAAATTGTTGAAGTGCTTTGCTCATACTTTGAATACTGATGAAATTTACCTTGATAGGGAACTAGGAAAACATAACACGTCCTTAAAGGTACCGTGGCTTTCCTTCATATAGGAACATTTTAATTATCTACAAAAAGATATACGAAGGAGAAAGTAATAAAAAAAAAAACCAGTCTATTATGAGAAAGTGATAGGTATCAATGTTTTATTGAAATTTCACATAATTTTAAATTCTTGCAAAATGTTGTTATAATAATTTTAATTTAATTTGCAGAAGGAAGCTGACATTTCCACACTGACGGTTATGTTTTGTGATGTGACATTTGCTTGGAGCGTTGGGACTCTTTTATGTTGAATGTGAAAATTTCAAGGTATTCTGTTGGCTAAACTATAAAATCTTGAGCACTGTATTTGTTTTCAAAAATCTGAAATGATTGAATTCAAGATGGGTCTCCTTGAAAGGTAGCTTAGTCCATATTTCTCCATTTCCAGGGTGATACATAAATATGAAACTATACATATATGTATATAGCATAATTTTTATGCTTGAAATTTGAAATTCAAAAAAAGTTAACACTTGTTCTGGTATATCTGAGTGTGGAATCTTGGTCATTGTGCTTCGGTATATAAAGTATTTATTGTACATCCCAGTACAATAAAAGCTACTGTTATTGTTTTCTACATATAGTGAAAATTATTTATCTCTGTATGAATATTTCTCATCTCTATCTCACTTTTGTCTGAGGGTGGCACCCTGGCTTTAAAAGTCAGCAAATAAACTGGGACAGTAGCCAGAAAATGAAAAGATTGAAGCAAGTGATCAATTTGTTTATTGAACTTGTTCTTTATTGAGCTTAAAAAGGAGCCAACCTGTACATACCATCTCCTGAATTTTTTTTTCCATCTTAAATAAATCACTTGCTTTGAATTCAGAATCAAGAAGGATTTGTGTCTGTATGGAGGGAGATGAGACTGGAGGCTAGAGAGAAAGAGAGAAGGAAAATGCTTGTACTGCCAGAGGGAAGCGAAAAAATATGTTTTCCATTGTCTTCCCAATATTAAGAATTACGAATGCTGTTTGTCTCACAGAAGGACCATTGGTGTGCAACATTATGAGCTGATAACATATGCAGACTCTTTCAACGTGATCCAGATGGTTAGGAAATATAGAAGTTGATCTGTAACATGTCTAGGAAATATCTGGCTGGCCGTACCATCAGATTCAGGGGCCTCTTACCTATAGAAAGAGGAACCCACTGAACAATAAGATAAGCATGGAATATGTTTACCATAGGGTTTTTGACAGCATCCCCTTGGTAACATATTTAAATTATAAAGCCTGTACCCCTGCTTTCCAAATTAGGCAATGAGAGAGGAGGGGGGCGAACAATCCCAAGGTTTTAATCAAAAGGCATAGACATATCAGTGTTTTGGAGATTAATCACTAGTCACAGACATTTCTTGTTTATGAGAAATGCACATTTTATTATACAACCCAAATACTCAAAAAACCTGTCTCAAATTTATGCGGCTTTCTGCAACGCATTGGACCTCAATTGGTTTGGAACAGACTCCTATCAGGGCTGCAAAAGTAGGTCATAGACCTAGATCCTTGGAAAGATCTAAAACTCAGCAGAACTTTATATAGCTCGGACGTATTTGGAAGTTTCTTCTAGGGAGCCGTCTTCCTTGCCCTCCTTTTGCCCGGTATAAAGGAGAATGTTTAGATTACTAAGGTTCAGTCTGCTCTCTCCATCATTATTACAGGATGGAAATGCAGTGGCCTTCTTCTGGGAGAGCATCTCTGACCATGTTCACGTGGGGGATGCTGAATCAGTTATCTGTCTCCTTTCTCTACTGCCCTTCCTATTCAATACGGCAGAAGAAATTAATGACGGCCTTACTCACTATGCCCTTAACTAACTACTAAGTACTGTCATAAGTACTCAAAAGTCCTCCTTATCATTTCAGCAGATAAGTTAACGATGATCTCTCGGAAGGAGGACACATTTTGTTTAATCAACATTGCCATTTGAAATACTGAGCAGTTTAGCTCGGCAGTATTCGATCAATATGGATGTTGTACATCCAGTCTTTTAATCTTAACAGTTTTATAGTTTAAACATGAGGTCAATGACCATCACACAACTGTAGAGGTGGGCAACTTCTAGCCAGAGGACTTCATGCAGCTTTTGGCATTAATATAATAAGGCTCACAGCTTAATTTCAAAAGTGACCTCCAGGGATTCATTTCAGATCTATTGGGGGAGGGGGGATGAAATATTTCTTTTTAATTTTATTTTTATAGACAAACATACAACACATAATCAATCCATCAGTGCATCATCTGAGTGCTTCTTTTGTGACTTCTCCCTCCTCAATTATTTCTCATATCTTAATATTTATCATTTCATTTATTATAACATTTCTCCCCTTTTTCTTTACAGTATTACTCTCTATATATATCTTCTCCAACCAATAATAAAATTGCCCACATATCTGAAAATATTCCGATTCCTCTCTTTCTTTAAGTGTCAAGGTCAATTTACTCATTTCTGCATAATCCAATATTTTCTTAATTATTTCTTCCTCCATAGGGATTTTCTTTGCCTTCCATCTTTGCACAAATACTATCCTCGCTGCAGTTAACACATGTACAATCAAGTATATATTTTCCTTACTAAATTTCTCTGGTAAGATACCCAATAGGAACAGTTCAGATTTTAAATCTATAAGCTGTTGTATCATTTCTTCTAACTATGTTTTAATTTTAATCCAATACTTTCTTGCTTCTGGACATGTCCACCACATATGATAATACAATCCAGGAATCTGATGGTGTTTCCAACATTTTGCAGATTTGTCTTTAAACATTTTTGCCAATTTTTCGGGTGGCATGTGCCATCTATAAAACATTTTATATTGATTCTCCTTATATGCTGTTGACATTGTTAGTTTATAATTCCTTTCCCATAGCTGTTGCCATTTATCTAACTCAATTGAATAACCAAAATGTTTTGCCCATGCTATCATTGTTTCTTTTACCTGTTCTTCTGCTAATTCCATACTAAGAAAATGATAGTTAATGAAATATTTCTTAGCTACTGGATTGGAAGAGAGAGAGTATGGATGAATCTAGGACATTGAAAGGAAGAAGGTGGAGAGAGTGTTCAAAGGGAGGAAATAAATGTTTCTATCCACTGTTGGGGCTATTGGAGGATTAGACAAAATGTTTTAAGCTCACAAGGGACCATTTTGAAATACCTTGTACGTCCCTAGTTTGGCCCTGCCCATTGGATGCATAAGCCCCACCCAACAATGTGATTGATCCTCAGTAGAAAAAAAAGTGGACCATCAATTAGATAATGTTAAGGAAGTCAATTTAAGATAATGAAGCAAGCATTTAGCTTTTAAAAGTAAAAATCAATAGTTAAATAAAAGAATAAAAGTTCTTAAAAGCTTTAGGTGGTTGTATTATGTTTTGGTTTGTCTTGTGGCCTGCTATTATATTAACCTTTGAGGTTTTTCTACACAAATGGCTGTTTCCCAGCGTATTCTGCAGATCTGGTCTTTCCTCTGGAATTGTTTTAGAATTCAATCAAGAGCGAAGCGTGTTGGCTGGTGCAAGTGTTTTGATCGGGTAACAGTTAAACAATAGCTAATATTTTCATTGCTTTCCATCAAGATGCGACAAATGTGTTATCATTCCATTTGCAAAGTCAAATGAAACTTCATTCCTACCTGTGCCAAAGTTTTTACAAATAACAACAACAAAAAAAGTATCTACGAAGTATCTACCGGCATAAATTGTTTCAACTTCTACCCTCAAAACATGCTATACAACAACAACAAAAGTATCTACGAAGTATCTACAGGCATAAATTATTTCAACTTCTACTCTCAAAACGATGCTATAGGCACTGCACACCAGAACAACTAGAAACAAGGACAGTTTTTCCCCGAATGCCATCACTCTGCTTAACAACTAATTCCCACAACAAATAATTTACTAAGACTGTATTACTATTATTCTTCTCTTCCTTACTAGCATCTCTCTCTTCCCACTTATTACTATAACCCTGTCGCTTGTATCTTTCAATTTATATTGTTTTTATTTGTTTCCTAGTACGCTTTGATAGCTTATTAGTAACCTTGACTATCACTAAGCGTTGTATCTTTTTATTCTCAAGCATGTATTTTATTCTCCTTATGTACACTGAGAGCATATACACCTAAGACAAATTCCTTGTGTGTCCAATCACAGTTGGCCAATAAAGAATTCTATTCTATTCTATTATAAAACTGTCTTGAGGAAGGTGTTAGAGTTGAGAATTCTAAATCGTGTATTATCCATGAAGGAAGGGAGAAAATGTGACTATATTCCTCTTGTAAAACTTGTTCCTTAAGAAATCTGTCTGTCTGTTTGCTTGCCTGCCTGCCTCCCTACCTTACCAACCTATCTGCAAAATTCTGTGCCATTCACTTTCTGTCTGTTCATTGTCTTTGTCTCTTGCTTTCTTAAAATTTTAAAAGTTTCTCTCACATATGTGCTAGTCGTTCCCGACTCTAGGGGGCAGTGCTGAACGCTGTTTCAAAGCCAAAGAGCCAGCACTGTCCGAAGACATCTCCATGGTCACATGGCCGGCATGACTAAATGCCAAGGGCGCATGGAACACTGTTATCTTCCCATCAAAGGTGGTCCCTATTTTTCTACTTGCATTTTTTACGTGCTTTCGAACTACTAGGTTGGCAGAAGCTGGGACAAGTAACGGGAGCTCACCCCGTTACGCGGCACTAGGGATTCGAACCACTGAACTGCCGACCTTCTGATTGACAAGCTCAGTGTCTTAGCCACTGAGCACCACATCCCTTATTATCTAAACATGAAATTAATCACACACTCACTCCCCCAAAATGCAGGATAGAGTTGATTGGCTATTCCTTAGGTTCTGAGAACAGAACTGAAGCTTAAATCAGTAAATGATACTACTTGGAAGAAATTCCAGTCTCTGGATTAGGTTGTAAATTGGTCAATAGCCTTCTTCATTCCCTATATTTATTAGAGACATAATTAATTGGGATGCTTCTTTGCAGCCCCTGGTTTTAAATGTTTCATAGCATGTGCTTAAGAATTACTTTAGATTCAACATATTATTTGATTAATATACAGAATTAATGCACTAATTTCTTGGAAAAGAGTGTTTAGTGCCAATGAAATTTCTGTAAATAATCCCCATATGTCTTTGGATTCTGCAAATGTGCCTGTAATGTTTAGCCAAGAATAATGATTAGCTATTATGAAATTTCTGTAATGGATTTGAAAATGCTTTTGAGCCCAGTTAAGACAGAATTTTGGTTAGTTGTCCAAACTGTAGTTAATATGAGTGCTCTGGGGTACAGTCAATTGTCTGGGAAAACATGAAGCTGCATTAAGAAGCCTCTCTCATTACTGGTCTATATGTGTTACAATATCACTTCCATAGATTTCAAAATCCAATTCTCAGCGCTTTGAAAATATCCCTTATTAGTTTTATGCAAAGCAAATTCAGTTGAGCAACAAACATTTTCAGTTTATACCATACTTAGGATTTTATATTCATTTGTTTTATTTTTATGCATGCATTTTAAAAGATTTGCAAGACTACTCAGCTTGTAAAATGTGAATTGCAACAACACCATGTAAACAGCACAAACAGAAGTCAAAGCCACAACGTACTCAAAATGCTCAGCTAATTTACGCATGCATCTCTCTCTCTCTCTCTCTCTCTCTCTCTCTCTCTCTCTCTCTCTCTCTCTATCTATCTATCTATCTATCTATCTATCTATCTGTCACTACCTACCTACCTATCCTGTTTCTCCCAAAATAAGACATCCCCTGATAATAAACCCAATCAGGCTTTTGAGCACATGGCAATAAGGCCAAGCGCTTATTTCAGGGTTCAAAAAAATATAAGACAGAGTCTTATTTTCGGGGAAACATGGTATCTATCTGTCTGTCTATCTATCTGTCTATCTCTACCTACCTACCTACCTACCCTGTTTCCCCCAAAATAAGAGATCCCCTGATAATAAGCCCAATCAGGCTTTTTAGCGCGTGGCAATAAGGCCAAGTGCTTATTTCAGGGTTCAAAAAAATATAAGACAGGGTCTTATTTTTGGGGAAACACGGTAGCTGAAGATTTCACCACAATTCTCGAGCAATTGTAAGCTTTAGGTAGTATGTTTAAGAGAGTGTACCCATCCAGAGCTACAGATGGAAAGTAGATCTGGGAATCCCTAAATTCCATAGCTACTTGATCATGCTTAAGTTAAGTCATGGTCTGTTCTTTCAGATCTCCACAGCTTTATGACGTTAAGAAAGAATCTTGAGACATAATTTGATTAACTTGAGATAAGGATATAAGGCTGAGTATTCTGATGGTTTTTAACTTGCAGACATGTTAGATAATCTTATCTTGCAACCATGTGTAGATGTTAAATAGGAGTGGAGAGAAAGCAGAGCCTGAGGAACTCCCCAAAGCTTTTATCCTACTAACACCAATTGCAACTAGTCTTAAGTGGAAGGAGGAGAAGTATCATGAGAATATGGGCTTGACTTTAACCTTCAAAGCTGATCTAGAAGGTTATTGTGATTGATGATATGAAAAGCCACTGAGATACCAAGGAGAGCCGAGATGAATGCACATCCTGGTCTTGCCACAAGTCATCTACAAGTGTGATCAATGCTGCCTCATTGTTATAATCCCATATGACACTGTCAGTCCCACTAGGTGGATCGGACCAGGAAATCAGCTCCACAGAAAAGCTAAAATCCTTTCATTAATATTGGCAAACAAAACCTTGCAAGTTGGTTTGTGTTGAGCTTCTCCACCTCCTGAGAATCAATTTTTGAGCGCCTTCTGAATGTTAACTTACTCTGGACTTAAAAATATTTCAGCCCCTTTTGTCTAGGTCCGTGATGGCGAACCTTGGCATGCGTGCCAGAGGTGGCATACAGCACACTCTCTGTGGGCATGCAAACTATTGCCCCGGCTCAGCTCCACCGCACAGCCGTGCCTGCCTCCCACCGGCCAGCTGGTCTTCAGGTCTCTGCTACGCATGTACTGGGGGTGGGGTGCAGGTGAGTGGGGCTGTGTGTGCAATCACAGGTGGGTGGGGGCGTGTGGGGATGGGGTGCAAGTGTGGGGGCTGCACACACATTGCATTTTGGGGGCTCAAGCATGTTTTGGGCACTCGATCCGGAAAAGGTTAGCCATCACTGGTCTAGGTAATGGTTTCCTCATATCTCTTCTTCCTTTATCTCTTCAGAAACTCAACTAAAAGTATAATTGATTTATATTTGTTAAAAATAAGATACTTTGTTTTGGACTTGATGTACAGTCACACCCCTAAAGGTTCAGTGTTGTATGCAAACTTAGAACCATGGTATATTCAACAAACGAAAACTAGGAATACCATGAGTTAACGTTATGTATGAATTCTAATGCTCACTTTTTACTCACATTGCTCTCACAGCTCTTAATTTAAATGTAATACGAAAAGACAGCTTAGTATTATGGAAATCAACTTGGATTCCTCTCTTTTTCTCTAGAGGGATAAGAAAAGATTGAAAACAATTTTAGCTAATTGCATTTATTATATCACCAACCGGTTGGTTTATAAACCATGGTTGCTGAATAATGTTAACATAAAAACATTTTCCCCATAATTATTAATTTAAACCCCATTTTACTCTTGTGAAATATTGAGTTCAAGTAGGAGAAGAAATGGCTTGTTGTTTTTACGCTTTGTAGCCCTACTGAAAGAGTAGGAAGGCTTAACAACTTTAATCCTGCTCATTTCCGTTAGTCCTGAGCTGTGTTTAAACTTTAGGTTGCACAAAGTTGAGGCACTGTGTCTGATTGTCACGGTTTTGTCACAACCTAAAACACACAATAAATTCCTAAAGCCTATGTTGCAAAAAAAAAATATTCCTCTTTACTTGATTTCTGATAGAGTAACCACAACAATATGTGATGTCTTGTATCACTGATTAAATCATTTCCATGGAACACTCTAACAATAGGTAATCATTAAAAATGACCATTTTATCAAGCATGAATACTTAATCTTAATATCATCACATTGACTCGTCCCACTTGGTCAGGCAGGGAAAGTAAGTTACAGACCCCAATAGTTAAAGAATTTCAACTAGTAGAATCCAGGAAGTGAGCCTTCTCTGCCGTTGCTGCAACTCTGTGGAATATTCTCCTCCCGCCCACCCCAGAAGTGAGATGGGCCCCTATTCTCCTAGACTATTTAAGGAAACTGGTTCTTCAAACTCCTTAAACGGGGCTCACAGTTGGGTGCACAGCCCTGGGTGTGGTTAGCATCTGGAAGATGTCCCCCCACATTTTAACTTTTAACTTATTCTATCTTTGTTTTTTTACTTGGCTGCTATTTTCCTGATGTATAGTATTTGTACTATATATGGTTTATGGTTTTTATGTGCATTTAGCTGTAACCTGGTCACTCTGGTACCTAAGTTTGACAAAATAACTAAATATGAGTGCTGTTGTGGCCCGCCAGTGGCCTGCGGAACTGACAGCAGAGTCGGACAGTGAGGAAGTTGGGGAGGAACATGGGCCAGTCCTGGGGGCTGGGGAAAGCTCGGGCAAGGGCTCCGCATAGGAGGCAGAGAGGGAGCTAGACAGCAGTAAATCAGAAGAAGAGTTAGAGCCTGTTCCCAGTGTGTGCATGCACAGAGCTTCCAGAAGACAAGAACACCTAAGAAAGCAGGGTCGACTCAGGAGTAAAGCCACACCTTGGAGGTGATTGACCCCTCCCATAGGAAACAAAAGAGGAGCAAACGGGGAGTGGGCTTTTGCAAGAAATAATTCGTTCAGTCGGTCATTGCCAAAGTGGAAAGTTCTGTTTGTGACTTTAGAAGACTCTGTGCCATGTTGAGAAATATTCCTTTGAAAAACTGTTTGGACAAACCTTGCTGACTGTGAATGAACTTAATCTGCAATCGTGTAAATAAAAGGGGTTTTGCTGGGACCAATTCCTGCCTCCTGCTTACTAAGGGAGCCCAGTTTCCTTTTTCAGAGCATTAGGTTGACTCAGCCTTCCATCCTTCCGAAGTCGGTAAAATGAGGACCCAGATTGCTGGGGGAAATATACTGGTTGTGTAAACCACTAACAGAGGGCAGTAAAACACTGTGAAGCCATATGTAAGTCTAAGTGCTATTGCTATTAGCAAAGTTAGAATTAAAAAAACAAAAATCTATGGCTTCGCTTAGTAATGTGAGAAGCTTTGTAACTGATGTTGCTATAATAACAAAAAAGAAACAAACTTGTTATGCTGATGTCAGAATCAGATTTCTGCTAAAATATATATGTCTCCAAGATATTATGCAAAATATTATACTATTTACTTATGCATATATTTAGTACTAAGTACCTAGTATATTATAATGCTAAGTACTTAGTATACTATTCACTTAGCATAAGTAAATAGTATACTAAGTACTTAGTACTAAATATACTAAGTTATGAGAAACCTAAATCCAGGTTAGCAAAACCAAAGAGGTTGTAACTTGTTTTGTAGCCTCATTTTAAAGATTCTAATAACAACTAAGAAGAAAGCTTATTTTCCCATGGAGTAGGTTCATCCACTTGAAAACGGATCTCCTAAAGAAGTTGCAAAGCCTTATAATTAATCAGCCCGTGAACCTGACACGAATGTCTAGAGCTTCTATAAATTAATTCTATAAATTAATTAATTAAGAAAGAATTACTTGGAATATTGGCTCCATCTATGCATACCAGCGGTACTCCCTCAAGTCACTCCCAGATATGAATCATAATAGGGAGAGGATTAATTCATGCATGTTGACCAGAACATGGTGGCAATGGTGAGAGGGAGCCAGACTCGAGGGGTCAAAATGTAGCAAAATGGTTAAAGAGACGATGGCCGCAATTTGATATTCGCTTCAATGAGGAACTCCTTGTATATTCAGTGCACAATCTAATAGAGGTGCAAAGGATTAGATGATAATTTATTATATTATTATATGTATATGAAATCTTAATCTGTTCACTGCCCTGAGTCCTTCGGGAGAAGGGGCGGTATAGAAATTCAATTAATTAATTAATTAATTAATTAATATTGGAAGTACCGTACCTAGTTCAATTGACACTTTTGCAGTGAACATATGTGCTAGCTGGTCTTTAGGATCTTGGACATGAAAAAAACTATGGGCAAATTAACTGTTATATTTGTATGGCATTTCCACACCCAGAGATATGCTGTTGAAAATAAGTGGGGGTTCTTCTTTAATAGCTGTGTTCCCAAAAAAGCTGGATGGGCTTTTGTTAGGGAATACTTTAATTTGGATTTGTTCACCAAATAAGGGCAATTTATGCCCTTCCATCTCCAATTTAATTCCCTTTAATTTCTCACTAAAGTTATCAACACAGGCTTTCTTCTACTTGCAACCCTGATTTGCCTTGCTAACAAAATTTGTGCCCTTCTGACAGATTCCAATAAAGCCATTTTATTTGCGTTTATAATTACCCTGCAATTTGGCTTTATACACATTTCTTGCCTCCTTCCCAATACACTTACAGTTGCTTTAAAAAAAATGCGATGAAATGCAAAATTGCCTAAACCGCAATGAAACAACAGTAAAATAACATTTAAATAGCCTTTTGTGATGAGCTCTGTGGATATTTGTGTCGCTTAGAGGTAATCATGTTTAAAATCTAATGTTTTTCCCCCCCTGTCTTTCCAACTTAAAATAGGCTTTTTGGAAGTAAACAAATGTGTGCATCAAGAGAACAATTGTATAAGTTTTCATCCAAGCACCCTGGTTTTACAAAGCCATTTCAGATTTTGACATTAGAAATAATTGATTTACCTTATCAAAATTGTTTTGGGGAGGGAAATAGGGAAAAAAAACATAATTGTGTGCTTTTTTTCATGAAATTGAGTAAAGTTACTATACTTGTAGTGAGGAGCCTTTAAAATACATTTTTCTAATTAGCACTACTTTATCCTTTTCATAAGTCCCCCCCCCCCCCTGGTAAATAAGTATGAAAGGCTTTTTCTCTCTAAATATGGTAGGTTAGACAATATTTGAAAACCAAGAAAATTCATAACAACTTTAAAAAAAAGTTTATGAATGAGAGATGAAAGAGCATGATGAGAACAAGGCACTTTTTCAGTGGATATATAATTTTACAATTCTTAATATCTGCTTATGAACTAATGGTGAAATCCAATTTTTTTTACTAACAGTTCTGTGGACATGGCTTGGTGGGTGTGGTTTGGGAAGGATACTGCAAAATCTCCATTCCCGCCCCACTTCAGGGGGAAAGATATTGCAAAATCTCCATTCTCACCCCATTCTGGGGCCAGCCAGAGGTGGCACTTCGCTGTTCTCCAAACTACTCAAAATTTCTGCTACCGGTTCTCCAGAACCTGTCAGAACCTGCTAGATTTCACCCCTGATGTAAATGTAGAACAATAATGGTTTAAATTTCATTACACCTTATATCTGCTCTGTAGTAGCTTCAGAAACAAGAGGGACCTTAATCTTAAAAGAATCTCACAATGGTGCAACACACATATTGGTTGCTGACCATGTCTTTCATACAATTTTTCCTACAAGATGGAGCCAGATTAAGGTTATGGTGCAAATTCTAGCAAATCCAAAGAATTGGGACTTGCTTAATTCAGTCCCAATAATAAATGAAATTGCACGTGTCTTTTGCAGCAATTTAATTTTTAAAATGCCTTCACTCTACTTTAATTCTTTCCAAGAGTGCCTCCATTAAAGAGAGAGAGAGAGAGGGAGGAGTGAAGAGAAGGGGAGAGAGAGAGGGAGAAAGAAAGAAAGAAAAAGGAAGGAAGGAAGGAAGGAAGGAAGGAAGGAAGGAAGGAAGGAAGGAAGGAAGGAAAGAAAAGAAAAGGCAGGAAAAGTATCCCTGCAGATGAACATCTCAAGTGATGTCAGGAAAATATAATTCATCTTGTCAGTCTCATTGGATATGTACTGCAAACAGCATGAGTGGGAGACCACTCTGATCTAGGACATTAGTAGGGTATTAAGGTTGATTTTATGACTGATGTGGCATGTTAGTAAATACTGTCATTGTTTGGATCATGTCATCCTGTGATGGGAAGAGTAAAGTTTGCATGAAAACCTCTTGGCTTCCCTCATCTGCATATTGAGATAAAGCTAAGAGATATTTTGACCTGAAGTCTTGGATTGCTGTTGTCGATCAGAATAGCCTGATCGGCAACAGCAATCCAAGACTTCAGGTCAAAATATCTCTTAGCTTTATCTCAATATGCAGATGAGGGAAGCCAAGC
The DNA here is from genome assembly GCA_030761175.1 of Masticophis lateralis. NCBI lineage: Eukaryota > Metazoa > Chordata > Lepidosauria > Squamata > Colubridae > Masticophis > Masticophis lateralis. The sequence continues at coordinate 17,172,148 of JAUDYJ010000010.1, forward strand.
GGTTTTCATACAAACTTTCAGATTTCATGCAAACTAATCCAGATGCTAGATGAACTCCTCAAAATGTTATATATACATATATATATATATATATATATATATATATATATATATATATATATATATATATATATGTCTGTGTAAATTTTCACGGGTATATATGTGTGTACAGGTGATATCTCGGGTTTCTTCCCGTGTAATTGCAAACATATCTTTGGAAGTATTGCAGCGACGTTTCGATGAAATCTCATTCATCATCTTCTGGCTGATGTTCTCGGCTTGGTGCAGTTTGCCCATAGGCACCAAGCCGAGAACATCAGCCAGAAGATGATGAATGAGATTTCATCGAAACGTCGCTGCAATACTTCCAAAGATACGTTTGCAATTACACGGGAAGAAACCCGAGATATCACCTGTACACACACACACACACATATATATATATATATATTGTACATTCTAACAACTTTAGACAGCATGGCTAGTAGTGGGAGATAGTAACAGAATAACAGAGTTGGAAGGAACCTTGGAGGTCTTCTAGTCCAACCCCCAGCTCTAGCAGTAAACCCTATACCATTTCAGACAAATGACAGTCCAATATCTTCTTAAAAATCTCCAGTGATGGAGCACCCACAGTTTCTGGAGACAAGCCATTCTACTGATTAATTGTTCTCAGTGTCAGGAAATTTCTCTTTAGTTCTAGGTTGGTTCTCTTCTTGATTATTTCCATCCATTGCTTCTTGTCCTACCTTCTGGTGCTTTGGAAAATAGGTTGATTCCTTCTTTGTGGCAGCCCTTTAGATATTGGCATCCCTAGTCTTTCTTTTCATTAAACTTTTCATTTTAATGAAACTTTATCCAATTCCTGCAACTGTTTTTCATATGTTTTAGCCTCCATCACCTAATCATCTTTGCTGCTCTTCTCTTCAATCTTTCTATAATTTCTTTTTTTAATATGGTGGCAACCAAAACTGGATGCGATGTTCCAAGCGTGGTCTTACCAAATCATCATAAAGTGATAAAAGTGATAAAGTGATAAAGTAAAAATGGCAATTGTCCTAAAGTTGCTGTTTTTGAACCAAGGTTCTCTTGTTTAACATCTCTTTCCTTTAAACATTTTTAAAAAGTTTGAGTGTATTGCAGAGTAATTGTATCCAGCATTTCAGTTTGTGTCTCTACTTCGGGGTGGGGTGGTGGTGGCATGAAGACCCCATATCTGCTAGTTTTTCTTTAAAAGATATATGGTAGCTTAATTTTGGCCCAGTGGACTATAGACCCCAGGTCTTTGATACCACAAAATGCAACATCTGCAACATCTGGAAGAATCTAGATTCTACTCCGCTGGCCGATTTCCGATGGACATCGTTGTCATTAAAACTTCAATGTGTGGGAAGCAGAAGAATGAGGAGGAGAAGAAGGAGAAGAATGAAACTCTTGTCTATATTGTGCCAGTGATTAAAGCGTTGCATTTTTAAACTGGGCATTTTAACTGTGTTGCCAGGTGAAATCGGGAAATGCTCTATTTACTTTCTCTCTATTGACTGGCTGCATTCAGGCAAGACTGCCAGTGCGTTGACATGGAAAGCAACAGAGACGGAACCATTTCAAAACCGCTCACATTATACTGCTTTATTTGCAAACTGAATTGCTCCTGTAGGCATGCACCAGTTCCTTTTTTATGGAGTGTTTGCATGTTGACGAAGCTTTAAGAAAGAAAGGAATAACAGGCTGGCGGAGGCTATCATAGGAGTTGCTGTCAATTTTATTTATTTATTTTTAATCCATTTCCCCGTGGTTCCCCCTCCCCCTTTATTTTATTTTATTTTATTTTATTTGTTCGGTTAGGAGGGAGAAAAAAAACCCTACATGCTCTGAATAATTTCTAAGGTCAATAGAATACATTACCGAAATAAAAGCGCTTAGCAATTTACAATTTCATCTCGGTGTGTTATCTAGAGTTACGAAAATAAAATGTTTTGATTTTAAATACGAGGGTGGTTTCCTCCCCCCTCTCTTTTGTGGAAAATGTTTCCATTTATTGAAATGGCCTGATTTCTCGAGTGCTGATTTTTAAAATGTGTTCTCTTATACAGCTAACATTAAGGGATAATGCACAGGGAGTTAAGTGGCATATAAAACATCTGGCCATGCAAATGGAATATTTCCATACACGATGACTGAAGAATTGGAAGCCATATGCTAGCTGAGAAGTCTTGATGTTGATTTTATCCAAGCACTTGCAGTTCAGCATATATTTTGGCAACCCTATCCTCTAAGTTTTTGTTTGCCTGAAAACTTCAGTCTAAAAGTAAGTAAGAAAGATTTGTTAAAGGAAACAATCCAATTTTTGACTACTGTTTCATGGTCAGTTTCCCTTACTAACATGGGAACCCTTCAGAGGTATACTGTTGTGGCTGGCCAGCAGCTAGCAGAGCTGGCAGCAGATCCGGACAGTGAGGAGGTTGGGAAGGAACGTGGGCCAGTCCTAGAGTCTCGGGAAGGCTCAGACGAGGGCTCTGAGTCGGAGGCAGAGAGGAGGCCAAGGTAGTTCTTTGCTGCCTCCGGAGTCTCCGGAGTCTGACTTCAGTGAGGCAGAAGAACAGCATGAGCCTGTTCCCGGTGTGCGCATGCGCAGAGCTGCCAGGAGACAGGAACAATTATGATTGGCTCCTCCCATAAGACATAAAAGAGAAGCGAATGGGACGTGAGCTTTTGCAGGAAGAAATTAGTTCATCTGGCAGGTAAAAGCTTTGGAAAAGTTCTGTTTGACTCTGTGCTAAGTTTGGCCTTGCCCTGCATGTGGCAATTAGTTCTCTGGCAGCATTCCAAGGGAGATAAGGTGAGTGTTAGTAAACACTCCCCTGAAAGACTGTTTGAGAAGCCTTTCGGACTGGGAATGACAATAATTCACAGCCTTATGAATAAAAGAGGTTTGCAGGACTAAGATTGTGTTGTATACTTTCTAAGGAAGCCTAGGTCAGAACATATACATAAATAATGGGAAACTTACCAGGAATGGAACTGACTTATATTTGTAGCAGTTCCATTTTCAAAATGAGGGTATCATCAGTGTTACCTAGTTTGGGTGATAAAATCTCTGGAAGAAAACAACCAAGCTAAGAGAGCACCAATCATTCCTCATTTCAACCCTGAGCTACAAATATTTTCCTTTCTCAGTCTCTTCTCAAGACCATTTTCAAGGATAGTAGTTTATAGTTACTCCATCCAAAACATGACTTTTAAAAACTTCTTATTTCCTTATTTGTATCCTTTATTATTTTTACAGATACCTCAAGGCAGCAAACATATCCAACACCCCTTCCTCCTCCTATTTTTCCTCACAACAACAGCCACAGAGTTTTTAAATCAACTTTGGTAACCTGACATCCCCCAGAATAGTTGAACTCCAACTCCCATCATTCCTCATTTGCAGAATCTCTGGACATTACTTAATTACTTAAATGTTTGGTCTGATTCAGCAAAACCATATAAGTTTTGAACCTTACGGCTGTAGAAGTCATACTGAGGAGCTAAGCTTTTATATCATTCCATTATTTATTCCATTATTCTATTATTATCCCCCACATACACACAGATCCCTCACATCCTGGACATAAATTGTTTCAACTTCTGCCCTCAAAATGACGCTATAGGGCACTGCACACCAGAAGAACTGGACACAAGGACAGTTTTCCCTCGAATGCCATCACTCTGCTAAACAAATAATTCCCACAACAATGTCAAATAATTTACTAAGACTGTATTACTATTATTCTTCTCTTCCTTACTAGTATCTATCTCTTCCCACTTATGACTATAACCATGTTGTTTCTATCTTTCAAATTATATTGTTTTTATTTGTTTCCTAGTACGATTTGATAGCTTATTTGATACCTTGACTATCACTAAGTGTTGGTATCTTTTTATTTTTGGTGAATGTATTTTATTCTCCTTATGTACACTGAGAGCATATACACCTAAGACAAATTCCTTGGGTATCCAATCACACTTGGCCAATAAAGAATTCTATTCTATTCCATTCCATTCCATTCCATTCTATTCTATTCCATTCCATTCCATTCCATTCCATTCCATTCCATTCCATTCCATTCCATTCTCTTTTCTAATGAAGTAAAGAACACAGTGCTGCTAGCAGCGGAAACTTTTAATTTAGCAAAATTGGAGTTGTAAGTATGTCGGCCCGAGATTTGATGATTTAGTACTAGCTTACTGGATTTGAATTCCACTGATAATAAGAAGGCATTTGATAGGCTTTGGACTGTTGTAGTTTATAGTAAAAAGAAGGAAATTACGTGCGAGAAAAGAGAGAAATTCCAGTATGAATCACGGAACAGTTATGTAGACATGTCTTCCGAGATGCTCATACATAAGCAAAACATCGTCCTTTCACCTCTTGAGAAATCACGAAATTGTCCGCAATGTGTATCACTTCAGTTTTTCCCCCGCTCCTCTTTGTGACATTCCCTTACTTCATAAATTTAAAAATAATAGTAATACACTGAGTACTGAGTCAGTGTCTCACGATGGAATTCTCAGCTGAAAAGACCTGAAGCCCTTCTGTTAACACAATACTTTTATCCAGTAATCACTGCCTGCAGGAGACAAAATAATAATTCATCTGGAAAATGAGATTAAGTCCTTTAAGTTAGGCCATGATCACAGAGAGAGACCCAGTGGTGTTATCTGCTTGAGTGAAAAATGTAGGTTTCGGGGGCCATTCTGGTTCAAAGGAACTGTGGAGTAGGCCTGGCTTCTGGAAAGTAATTGGAGGCTGTCAAAGGCCTTTCTTTGTGAGATATGGATATTACAAAGGAATCCTATTAATCTCTGACAAATCATTTGATCGAGACAGTATGTTCCTTCACCTTCCAATCCACATTTTGTATAAGGACTGGGAAGTTTGTGGGAAGGCCCACGAGAAAACTCCTCTTCCCCCTCCTTTTTTTTTTTTAAAAAAAAATCCTTTTGGAAACCCAAAATGTGCACAAAATTCCCAATTTCATTATCTTCCTCTGTAGTTTAGCTGTGTATGCAAAATGTCTTTCAAAAGTGACTTTCCCTTGAGGAAATATTTATGCGGGGAAATTAAGGAAGGGGGGAAAAAAAAGAAGAACTTATTTAGGTTGCTTAAAGGCCAATAATCATCTTTTTTGTCTTTTTCCCCTTTTTAAGGGGGGAGGGAATTAAAAATCTTTTTTTTTTTTTTAATATAACTTCTTGTATCGTTGTTGGGCATGCAGCAGATAAGAGAACGTTCTTGCGACTGAAAGATGCTGATGATAATGCATCAAGCTGAACGTTGAGCCTCGATCCTTTGTAAGCAGGTTGGAGCAGGACCTTGATGAGGTTAAAAGACTCTTCAGAGAAGTGTAGAGTTCCAGATTTGGTGACTGGAAGGGAAGGAATGTGAGTCTTCCATAGAAGATGCAGAATATCTGCATCTTCTGCATCAGGTGGAGGGAACCAGATATGATGTAGAAGTGGCTAGGTTGTCTTTTAAAAGTTAGGCAAGATAGGACAGATGTTGTCACTTTCTGATGCATAATTTAATAGGATGTGTACATGAATCAATCTGTCTGTCTTTCTCTCTCTGTCCATCTCTTATCTATGGTGTCTGTCTATCTATCTATCTATCTATCTATCTATCTATCTATCTATCTATCTATCTATCTATCTATCTATCTATCCTAACTCCATCTATTATCATCTATTTATCATTCATCCACAATATCTTATCTTATCTTATCTTATCTTATCTTATCTTATCTTATCTTATCTTATCTTATCTTATCTTATCTTCCTACCTATCTCTCATCTTTCATCGCTCTACAGTATCTATCCCTATCTTAACCATCTATGTCTGTCTGTCTGTCTGTCTGTTTATTTCCTTATATGTGCCCCTCTCACTATAGTTATCCGTTTGGGGCATGTTTGAAAACACAGAGGAAATACATTCCCTAATTGGTATAATTCCGAGCAGAGACAAACAGATTGTATTCTCAGTATATCCAACTAAAAGAACCTATTTGTGTAGAAATTGCTATGCACCATACTGATTTTCTACATTTGTGTTCTCATAAGAAGAATCTAGATGGATCATAACCTGCCTCATTTCTATTGTGGCATCCTAGATGGAAATCACTACAGGTAATGTAAGTGCCTCATTTCACCTTCTCCTATATAATTGCAGTAACATCTCCCTATTATGCTGGTCTATGAATTGCAGTGATATTGACTCCATTGTCTGCACAAGATGGGATAACTTGCTTCTGAGTAAATATGAAGATGATTGTGTTGTTGTTTTCTTCTTCAGTGACTTCCCTTTTGTTTTATGCTTTTGTACACTTCATGCTATGCTTGCAATTTTATGTACGGAACCATTCTCATTGAGGCTTGGGGGAAAAATACAAATATTTTACCCATCATCTGTCAACTCAGTGATTTGAAAGAGAAAGCCTGTTGATCAACGAAAAAGCCAATCTAAAATTTGCATCCATACATTCTGATATTATTACTTGTGAGTCTTCTAAGAGGAAGATCATACCACCCTACAATGCCCACACATTCACAATGATTTGCCCTGGCAGTTGAAGTCAGGTAGATATCTAAAGGGCTTTCTCTGTGCAAGCTTGTCAAATCTGCACAGCCAGGGAAAGAAGAGAATTAATTGTCTGAGATAGCGATATGGAAAATTTGTTAGTGGCTTATGTTCCCTGAAATATTAGATGACAATGCTTTTAATATGTGTTCAAAAATTCATAAGCAGTTACATTGAAAAATAGGATGTGTCTTGACTAACATTTTGTACCTTGGAAAGATAGGTGAATCTTCTTCCTGTTACAAAATCGTCTCCTCTCCAAAATTCTGATCGTTGTTGTTTTTTATTGTATTTACAGTAAAGGTAGTCCTTGTTTAGTGACTGCTTTATTTTGCGACCATTCGCAGTTATAGCAGGCATGAAAAAAATAACTTTGTGATCAGTCCATGCATTTACGATCTTCGCAGGTCTGTAAAGCAAAGGAAAGCAGAAGTAAAATCTTAAGGACAATCAAGGCTTCCAAAAGTCACTGTTTTGCTTAATGACTAAGTTACTGGCCCCAGTTGAAGTTGCTAAACAAGGATTTTTGTGTATAAATATCAGTAATTGCTACTTGATGCACCTTTCTGCTATGCCACTATACTATATCTGTTAAATATTCCATTCATCTGTAATACTCTTTGGAAGTGCATTCTGTGATCTATGTTCAGAAACACATTGAATTCCACATTCAGAGTTTTCAGCTCTACAGTAGTAGCCAAAATTGTGGAAACCTTTTGGAGAAAAGTATATTTTCTAAAATTAGCTAATAACACCACTTTTTTTTTTTTTTTGGAGTAGTACCATAAAATGATATATCAATGGAAAGATAATTTAATCAAGAATGTGATGCAATATATATAATTTAGAGATTGCTAGATTCTAATTCCATTGTGTGGAATGCCTGGAGATGTTAGCCATACAACCCTCAAATTCCCTTCCTCTCTACTCTAGTTAGCTCGTTGTCGAGCGGAGGCTTCAAATAGGATGTACCAATTTCCAAAACAACAACAGCAGACACGTGCAGCTGGATTTATTCCAGCGATGACATCTGTAACCACTTGGGGCGAGCTGCGATGTGATCTTTCAAGAATGCTGCATGTTCAAATTAGCAGACAAACATACTGGATGAGAAGATAATGAGCAGCCCTAGCAACTTTTCGTGATAAGGGGTTATGTTCATGAAAAAAGCTTGTTCTTTTTCAGAACAAGTGCAAAATGCACATCAAAAGTGGCTTGGGAGGCTATGAAAACATTTTTATTTTTATTTTTTTGAGTGAAGGATACAAATTTGCTCGGCAGAAATTTCACGTATGTTCTTCACGGGATTCAAACCTCTGTAATACTGTAAGTTTAAAAGGTAAAGGTAAAGGTTTCCCTGGCAGATATGTGCTAGTCATTCCTGACTCTAGGGGGCAGTGCTCATCTCTTTTTCAAAGCTGAAGAGCAAGTGCGGTCCGAAGACATCTCCGTGGTCATGTGGCCAGCATGACTAAATGCCAAAGGTGCACGGAACGCTGTTACCTTCCCCTCAAAGGTGGTCCCTATTTTTCTACTTTCATTTTTTATGAGTTTTCGAACTGCTAGGTTGGCAGAAGCTGGGACAAGTAATGGGAGCTCATCCCGTTACACGGCACAAGGGATTCGAACCGCTGAACTGCCGAGCTTTCAATCGACAAGCAAAATTGTAACTTTAGAACCTGCTTAGCTTGCTATAGCTTAATTGTTTAACCTGGCCTGTGTTTAACCAGACTTTAAGGCTTATTATACAAGTAGTCCTCAACTGAACAAGTACAATTGAGCCCCCAACAGTTCTGTCGTTAAGTGAGACATTTGTTAAGTGAGTTTTGCCTCATTTTCACCACCTTCCTTGCCACAGTTAAGTGAATCACTGAGGTTCATAAGTTGGTAACCTGGTTGTTAGGTGATTCTTACTTCCCTACTGCCATAAGTGTGAAGCATCTGAATTTTGATCATGGGAAATGCTTCAAAGATTGTAACTGTGCAAAACACTTTTTTTCAGTGCCACTGTGACTTTGAATGGTCACTAAATGGACTGTTGTAAATTGAGGATTAGCTGTACTGATGGTGGATATGGGTGGCACAAACACCCATCTTTGCTAGACTGCAAAAATTAGATTTCTTTCCCCACTTCCGTCCCCCCCCCCCCTCTGCTTTCCTGATGGGAAATAGTTTAGGATCTGGCTTTTATAATTGTCTGCACGTGTACCAGTATTTATGGAGCCAACAGTCAATGTATAGATTGCTTGTTTAAGTTGACCCAAGATAATTAAAAAAAAAATAGGCTGGGTTATTTGTTTTGCACATTTGATTTGCACAAGCGCCCCAGCATGCCTACCATCCCTGCCTTACTGTCTCCATTTATTTGTATTTACTTCCTTTGTTTGTGTTTACGTTCATACCTAACTTACTTGTTATCTGTACATGTTTGACAATCAAACAGATTTTACCACGATGCAGCCTCACTACATAGATGTGTGTCCTATGAGATGTGCGTCCTAATCTTTTTACTCCAAAGAGAGTAAATAATAAATACTAAAATAACATAGAGTGCAAACAATGCACCTTTGGAGACTAAACGTTTTATTTCAGGGTCATTTTATTTCGCTGCTCACTTCATGGAATGGCTTGATTGATACAGGATTTTAACACAGGGTTATGATATAGGTGGGATTCTAAGAGAAACTAACCTGAATTCTGCTCTCTTTCTTCCTCTCCAGCTTCAGCACAGGATATTTAATCTTATGCCTTCTAGTAAACATGTATTAGTCTTAAAAAGATACTCTCTGTGTATGTGTGTGTATGTGCCCATGTGTGTGTGTGAGTTGGCTATAGTAAAATAACATGGCTCTCCTCCTATGATGCATACTGTAAATAATAATTTGCGGAGTTGCAGGGTCATTGTCTATGAAAATTCTCAATCATCCAAATCATGGTTGTCCCAAAAATGCTTTTTCCAAAAGGCAACTGGACTTCCTTAGGGTTTTTTTTCCTTCTTAGAAAACATTTCACTTCTCATCCAAGAAGCTTCTTCGGTTCTAACAGTAATGTGGAATGAAGGCGAATACACGTGTCCCAGGATAATATTGCAGGATCCAATCTGGGTCGGTCCCTGGGACCAGAGGTTTTGTCTTCCAAGCTTTTGGACTCATGCTGTAGCCCATCCTCAGGGAACGCCTGAACATATCGAGAAGTTTCCTGAGGATGGGTTCTAGCATAAGTCTGAAAGCTCGGAAAGACACAATCTCTGGTCCCGGTGACCAACCCAGACTGGATCCGGCAGTAATCTGGAAACCCATTGGCATCAATGGCGCCTCTGTAGAAGTGGTAAAACATAAAGGTTCCTCTCACACATATGTGCTAGCCATTCCTGACTCTAGTGGGTGTTTCAAAGCCAAAGAGCTGGTGCTGTCCAAAGACGTCTCTGTGATCATGTGGCTGGCATGACTAAACACCAAAGGTGCACAGAACGTTGTTACCTTCCCACCAAAGGTGGTCCCTATTTTTCTACTTCCATTTTTTATGTGCTTTCGAACTGCTGGGTTGGCAGAAGCTGGGACAAGTAACTGGAGCTCACCCCATTACACGGCACTAGAGATTCGAACCACTGAATTGCCGACCTTTTGATCGACAAGCTCAGTGTCTTAGCCACTGAGCCACTGTGTCCCTATAGAAGTGGACCCATAGATGAATCTAGCAATTCCATTAACTCAAGGGTTTGCTGCCTTCCGCACCAGCTGAAATATCAGAGTGCAGTACCACCAATGAGACACACACCCAATCCCCACCAACTGGCCTACTGTGTATTCCGGTCACACGTGCACGCAAACATTAACTCCCACAACTCTGGATTTTGCCTGATAGCAATAATAGATAAGCCCTGGAAATTAAATTGACACCTTCTGTTGTTTTTCAAAAACGGTTCGTTTGTGCAAGCTCATTTTTGTAACATTTTGTCGTTGTGTCCCTGTCGCCCCTCACCCTGGAATAGAGATTCCATCTTGGCAATTCTCCATTTTGTTCATTTTAAGCACGTCTCCACTAAAGTGCTCTACTTCAAACTATTCTCAATTCAATTTGAATGGAGATGTTTTTGTGTTTGGATAATTTACATATAAAAGCTTTACTGTATGTTTTATAAAATGACTGGGTGCAGAGAACAACCATTTCAGTTCAGCAATATTGTTTTTTTTTCCCCTGCCACCCAAGCGACTCTCTTTCTCTCTCTCTCTCTCCTCCCGTTCCCTTTACTAAGAAGCTATTCTCCACACCCGTCCTAATTCTAAATTGTTAGTGACTGAAAGCAGATATGTATTTTTTTCCCCCAAACTCTACTAACAGGCTTCTAAACCTACTGTGATTTGACTGCAATATATGAAGATTAAAAATTGTGTTTCCATTACCAAAGTAATTTGAGGGTGACAGGTATTCCAGATGTGCTGAGGTACCACGACTATCTGCTTTAAAGCATGACAGCTGATGGCGAATTTCCTCCCTGTGCCTCATACTAAATGTTCACTCTGACTCCCTTTCCCCCTCGTGGCTCTGTAGAAAGCAAAATTGCGTAGCGTCTTGAGTGCCTCTCTTAGATGTGGATCCCTGCGTCTCAAATGCTTTTTCTAGGGGAAACTTTGTGTATTAATTCAGAGACTGACTGGGTCTCAGCGAAAATATAATTGCATCCTGTGTTTTACCATTGCCATTTATTTTGACACATTGGTTAGAGGATCCAGAACTAGGACATGTCTTCATCCTAATGGGGTGAGAAGCTTTCTTTGTGAGCATAGACCATAGTTTGAAAACTTTTGGGTGTACAGACAAACAAGGGTACACCAGGGGTGATAGTTACTTACCTTCGGTTTGCAATGTGAGTGCACATGCCATCTCCGCACATGCACAGAGCATAAAAAAGGGGCCGTGATGACATCCAGGTGGGTGGGTGGAGCCTCCCGCAGCCGCCGCTACTGATTTGCCTGAACTGGATAGAATCAGCTGAAGACCATCACTGGGGTACACCCACATTTGTTCAGAGGATTGGAACAAATTAAATAGAATAGAATAGAATTTTTATTGGCCAAGTGTGATTGGACAGACAAGGAATTTGTCTTTGGTGCATAGGCTCTCAGTGTACATGAAAAGACAAGATACATTCATCAAGAATCATAAGGTACAACACTTAATGATAGTCATAGAGTACAAATAAGCAACCAGGAAACAATATCAATATAAATCGTAAGGATACCAGCAACAAGGTTACAGTCATACAGTCATAAGTGGGAGGAGATGGGTGATGGGAACGATGAGAAGATGAGAAGATTAATAGTAGTGCAAACTTAGTAAATAGAAGGGAAATTTGTGCCCAGGAGAGAAATGTGTGCTAGAATTGAGAGGACAACTATTCATGAAAGGTGCAGAGAAAAAGCCAACATAATTTGGTGGACGGGAGCAAAGTACATGCAATAGTGACAAGTCAAAGGAAGTCAATTTAAATTCAGAAGGAAGACATGCTTGTCCTTTCCATGTTGTGCATTTTGATGATGAGGATAGTTGTGGACTGAAGCCTTTGGACTCACAGATCAGACATTGAAAAGAGCATTATAAGGCACAAAGGAACAGGGATCACATATTAAGTTCCAGTTAAGATTTATTGCTCCAAGTCTATACACAAGAATCTAGTCAACTAACATTCATCATTAAATTGTCATTAGGGTCAACAGAATTCAGAAGGAATTGAGTTTGAACCATTTGCGGAAATGTAACGACTCTAGGCTGGTGACTCGCTTAACTCTGACCCCCTTCTCTGTCTGTTCTTCTCCTACAAGCATACATATATGTGTACATGTTTGGATATATGTGAGTGTGTTTGTGGATCAATAAGTTTAGCCATTTTCTTCCTTTCTGAGCTACTAGAAGTATATTATTTTCTATTGTGTTTTTGATTGAGCTGTTTAAATTCAGAAAACAAGAATTCTGGACACTCAATTAGATGTTTGGCTATCACATGCAGATTTTACTAGGGGGGGGGGAAAGATCTATTTAATGCATTTTCCTTGAGGAAATTACCATCCTTGTCTTACTGTATCCCAAATTATGACATTGGGATTACTGAATTGTTACCAATAAGTATTTGGGAATCACTATTCCAAATGAGTGTACTTTTCCATTTCATTACTTCCACTGAGACAATCAAGAAAGAAATACACATCTTAATCATTATACATTCTCTTTTTCTCATTTTTAAAAAATCTCCTCTTATATTTGCCACCATAATAGAATGGCCTGTTTTTCCAAACTGAGCTAAGTATTTTCTTTGTTTTTTTTTAAAAAAAATAGTTTTTATTGAACATTTTCCAACTTTAAAAACCACAAGGGAAAAAAAAGAGAAAAAATAATAAGACAAATACGAACAAATAGAAAAAACAAAACAACACAACAATGTAATACAATTTTATAGCTTTCTGTATCAGCATTATATTCTGCCTTTGTAAGTCAACCATTCAATATTTACCTTCTCATAGATTTTAACAAATCTAGTATCCTGTTTCCCCCCAAATAAGACATCCCCTGATAATAAGCCCAATCAAGCTTTTGAGCGCTTGGCAATAAGGCCAAGTGTTTATTTCAGGGTTCAAAAAAATATAAGACAGGGTCTAATTTTCAGGGAAACATGGTAATAGTATAATAATTATATTATAATAATACTGATTATAACCGTTCTGATTATACATGTATACATTTATATTATTGTCAATGGATTTAGAACTTTTATTTCTTGTTTTGGCTTCTATTCTCTAGACACTTGTACAGTCTACTCCAAGCTTTATAATAGTACGATTCTTTTCTTTCTTTTAACTCCATGGTCATCCTGTCTATTTCAGCACATTCAAGTATCTTTCTAATTACTTATTTGTTTACTAATTACTTTATTTGTTTCCAGTTTTGTGCAAAAGTGATCCTGGCAGCGGTTAGTATGTGTAATATTATGTATTGATAATTCTTACCCATTTTAGGGTTTAGTATGCCCAATAGACATAATTCTGGTGAGCTAAGTATTTTCTTTGATTTATGTATGTTCTACAAGGCTAGAGTCTCTCTGAAATGTTCTGAATGAATTCTGCACAGAGGGGTCAGATCCTATCTCTGGGTTTCTTTTACCTATGTGCCATCTTTAAATTCATTGAGAATTTCTTCATCGGGGATTATAATTGTACTCCAATACACACCCAGTCCAAGTCACTAATTCTATTGTCTTTTTTTTTTTTTGCTGACACAACACCCTGCCAGTTTGTTTTTAGGCGATGCTAAAATGGATTAACAAAGGACTATCTTTTACTCAGCTTCGTATTTTATTATGATTTTGTTTTCAAGATCGTTTGAATGGGGGAGGGGCATCTTATTTTATTGCTTCTCATCGCCAGACTTGTCTTTACCAATGTCTTCAGTATTCATAATTCTTGGAGCAGCCAAAGAAGCAGTCAAAGAAGCTACCGAGTCAGGTCACCGAAAGTATCAAGTCTTAAAAAGTTTTCTTAAGAGAAAAGCACCCTGCTTTTCTCTTAAAAGCACCCTGCTTTTCTCTTTAAAAGAATGAGTGGAAGACAGGCGATGCAGAGAATGGAATGCTTGTGATTTAAATACAGTTGATTTTACTAGCTCTTTTTATGTTTACCTTCTCCTGGGTGCCTGTATTCATACTATTATTGTGTCCTTGCAGTCTTTTAATGGGTGTTGTAAATAAACACTTTTTTCAAGTTATTTGACTCCGTAGGTTTATATAAAAATCAAGCACTATTTATAGCGGAATTGCTGGAGCGCTTTTTTGCTGGGAATGTGTTTAAAGCAGCAAATTGGCAAATTCACAGTATTATCAAACTTTTCGTAGGTGGGTTATTTTTTTTTCCCCTTCACAATCAGGAATGTTGAATTCCTCTTACTTGAATTACTTGAATCCATTATTCTCTCTGACTTACAGAAAACAGGTCTTGACCTTGGCCATTTTCTATATGAAGAGACCATTCTTTCTTTCTTTTTTTCATTTTTAATAAAGATACCAAGTCAATGCGTAAACAGTGGGGCATCTGGGTGCCATACATTCTAATACAAATAAAACTAATCAGGTTAATCCTAGTCATTACATTCAGTCTGCTTATGTATTTCTAATAATAATACACACTTGCATTAAGTTATAGTCTATCGTTGTTCAATTATCCCATGTTTTCTCTTGTTATTACTTTCATTTTATGACATAAAATGTATACATTAATATTCCCCTTATCTCTATCACTTGTTCTAGCTTTTAATCGTGTCACCCTTTATTAAGAGACTTTTTCTTTCTTTCTTTCCTATCTAACTTCTAATCATGTCACCTACCTAAAAAAAGGAAAAGAGAGAGAGAGAGAAAAGGAAAAACAGCTCAGAACAACAACAAAAAAATAAATCATTCATCCATCATCTCTTGCCCGCTTCAATACTTTAATTGCTATGCTTTTTTTTTTTTTACTTGCCTCCCAAATTCGTCTCTTAAACCTTTGTCTCTGTCTATGTCTGCTTCTTGGATGTTCAATCTATGTATGAGACCATCCTTTCTTCATCCTCTGGTTTTTACTTCTATGCTAGGTCTGCTCAAGACGGAGCAGCAGAAAGAGAAAATAAAGAGCAACAAAACTTGAGGAAAATGTCTTTTTTTTTTTGAATAGTCTTTGACAGGAATACTTAGAAGCTTCCAGTCACAGGAGGTTAATGGCTAGCTTTTATAAATGGGATCATGTCAGAGACTGACCAGTTTTCCCCAATCTAGCACTTACTGGATGTATCCAGATTTCTCAGCCAGTGCCAGTTCAGGAATTTGTAGTCCGCAGTACTTACTCCAAGAGCCAGTTTGTGTAGTGGTTAAGGCAGAAGCCTAGAAACCAAGGAACTGTGAGTTTTTGTTTTGCTAGTTGCGAAGTCGTGTCCGACCCATCACAACCCCATGGACAACTTTCCTCCTGGTATTCCTGTCCTCCACCATCCTCTGGAGTCCATTTAAGCTCACACCGATTGCTTCAGTGATACCATCTAGCCACCTCATTCTCTGTCATCCCGTTCTTCTTTTGCCCTCCATCATTCCCAGCATTAGGCTCTTCTCCAGGGAGTCCTTCCTTCTCATTAGGTGGCCAAAATATTTTGAGTTTCATCTTCAGGATCTGGCCTTCTAAAGAGCAGTCAGGGTTGATCTCCTCTAGGACTGACTGGTTTGATCCCCTTGCATTCCAAGGGAGTTGCAGGAGTGTTCTCCAGCACCATAGTTCAAAGGCCTCAATTCTTTGGCACTCAACCACCTTAAATATGAAGTCACCCCTAGGAAAGAGGTAATGAAAATCTTACCAAGAATATTGCAGACCCAATTGCTAGGAGTCAACATGACCTGAAGAATATTTGCTCCAGAATTTTTTTGGATCACCACATTACAAAAATGATGTTGAGACTTTGGAAAAAGTGCAAAAAAGAGCAACTAAGATGAGTAAAGACCTGGAAACTAAAACATATGAAAAATGGTTGCAGGATTTAGGTTTGAATAATCTAGAGAAAAGAAGGACTAAGAGGGACATGATACCAGTATTCCAGTATTTGAGAGGCTGCCACAAAGAGGATGGGATCAATTTATTTTCCAAAGCTCCAGAGAGCAGGACAAGAAACAACGGAGGGAAACTCATCAAGGAGAGACGCAACCTGGAATTAAGGAGAAACTTCCTAACAGTGAGGACAAATTAACCAGTGGAACAGTTTGCCTTTGGAGGTTGTAGATGCTTCATCACTGGAGATTTTTCAGAAGAGCCTGGACGACAGTCACTTGTCTGAAATGGTAGATGGCTTGAGCAGGGGGCTAGACTAGAATACCTTCAAGGTCCCTTCCAGCTCTATGCTGATTGATTGATTCTACTTGGGGAATCTTGAGCAACTTTTGCAAATTGGCAACCTCCGCATCAATCACCCTGAGCTATCTTAATTTCCTACAATGCTTTTGAGTTACATTAAGACTGGAGTGCTGGCTAGGGGATTCTGGGTGTTGAAGTCCACCCATCTTCAAGCTTCCAAGGTTGAAAAACACTGTTCTAGAAGCTACCTGGAGGGTATTGTATATTGTGGCTTGATAGTTCACTCTTAGAGTTTTCTAGGTTGTAGTCTCGCCATCTCCTTATGAATTGAGATGTCTGTGGTTCATTCACCGTGGCGAAGGGAATGATTTAAACTGCTCAGCCAACCAATATACTCATTGGATTAAAAATACAATAAGTGCTGTGTAACATAACCTGTTCTCCTTCAAGGGCGTTTTGCCTTTTGTTTAGTTTTGCTTGTATTTTTCATGTAACGTTTAAATGCCAGCCATGGCCCAAATCCTTTTTCCTGTAAATATAAAACATTAATTTAAGTATTAATAATTTAGATCTGCTTTTGGTGTATACATTTTCGCTTCAAGATGACATGGTTTTACTTTGTTTTGTCCTACTATTTACTCTCATTAGGACCGAGGGGTTATGTGTGCAGGCATGGTAGTGTTTATATTAGAGCTTTCTAACCCAGCAGTCTTAAAAAGAAGAAAGAAATTCTGCTAAATAGGGGAACAAATATGTTTTGCCATGAAAAACAAATACCCCACAATACATGCTCTCCCACAATTGTTAGTGTTTGCGCTAAACTGTCCAGGGTATATTTAAAAGCAATTGTATGTTTACAGTTGTATTTTTACAGCAAGAAACTGATCTGCATAGAGCTACTCTCTGTTGTGGCCTGTCACAGCCGTGCAGATTGTAGCTGATTCCAACAACTAGGAGGCTGTTGTGGTGCTGCGCCAGCAGCCTGTGCAGCTGGCACTCGAGTCGGACAATGAGGCTGGAGAAGATGTGGTACAAGAGGCAGGGATTCAGCCAGGGCCTTCAGAACCTCCAGAAGCTCCTTTAAGTGAAGAGGACGAAGAGGAGGAGTCTCTTCTCAATGCACGGGTGCGCAGAGCTGCCAAAAGGCAGGAGTGGCTCCTCAGGAGGAGGTCTCCTGGAGAGTAAGGCTTGGGGCTAATTGGCCACTCCCTTAGCCTATTTAAGGAGGAACGCCACTTGCAGCAAGCTGTAGGAAACAACTTTAGTTCAATCTCCTTCGCATCTGGATTCTCTGCAAAATTGTTTCTGGGCTTTCTGCCAACTCTAGAAAGACTGTGATTATCTTATCTTAGAATTCTGGTAGGCTGGTAGGCAGTTTTATTAACAGCCTTTGGTTGAGAAAGACTAAGTTATTTGAGTAAAATAAGCTTTTTATAGTGTTGCTGGGTTCTGTGGGTTCTGTAGCTGAGGCAGAACACTCTCTTTAGAAGAGAGCTTGTTTGTGTAGTGGTGAAGGCATCAGTCTAGAAACTGGGAGACCGTGAGTTCTAGTTCCATCTTAGGCATGAAGACAGTTCGATCAGTCCCCTTCTCTCTTCTTCCCTTAGGACCGTGATGGCGAACCTATGGCACATGTGCCAGAGTTGGCACGCAGCACCCTCTCTGCGAGCACATGAGCCATCACCCCAGTTCAGCTCCTCTGTGCATGCATGCACGGCTCCCGTCGGCCAGCTGGTCTTAAGGTTTCTGTTGTGCATATGCGGAAGGGTGGGGCACGTGCAGGGGGCTTCACACACATGCATGGTGGGTGGAGTGCATGTGGGGGGGTGCATGTGCAGGCAGGCGTGGGGCAAATGCAGGGGTGCATGCATACACGGGAACAGGGCGCATGCTCGGGGGGCACAAACGCATTGCATTTTGGAGGTTTGGGAATGCTTTGGGCACTCAGTCCAGAAAAGGTTAGCCATCATTGCCTTAGGAAGAAAGCAATGGAAAACCACTTCTGAAAAACTTTGCCAAGAAGACTGCAGGGACTGGCCCGGGCAATCATCAGGAATCCAAAACTGCCTTAAAGGCCTAAAACAAAAGTGTCTTTAGATATGGCAGATGGGCAATGTTGGGAAGGTGAGAAATTTTGTAGTCCAGAGTAAGATTTAAGTCTCCCTATTCAATAAGAGCTGGTACTCACATAGGGCTGCCCTCCTCCCGGTCCCCTCAGCCAGAGAGTGTTGGCTGGCGGTCCCCAGGATGAGGGCGTTCTCTGTAATTGCACCGACCCTCTGGAATGGATTGCCCACTGAGCTCCTGACGGCCCCCGACCTTCGCACCTTCCGCGCTGACCTGAAGACATGGCTCTTTCAGCAGCTTCCCTGATCTGTTGTGGATTTTAATTTTGGGGATCTGGGGATTTTAAATTTGGTTTTAATATTATTTAAATATTATCTATTGTCGGGTTGTTTTATTGTTGTGAGCTGCCCTGAGTCCTACGGGAGAAGGGCAGCATATAAATCTGACAAACAAACAAACAAGAAAAGAAAACAGGATAGCGTAGAATTTTTCCTGGTGAAAACTATTGAATCAATCTGTATGTGATTTGTACATGGTGATGACTTTGCCACCTCTTGACTGATGTGGGATTTAAGTACATTGCTGGCTGAGGAATTCTGGGAGTTGAAGTCCACAAGTCGTAAAGTTGTCCAGGTTGGAGACCTCTGTCCTAGTGGACTGAATTTGAATTTGAATTTGAGCCCAGATCTCGCTTGTCATGATGTACCTTGTTGTCTTGGAGGATATAGTGACTTCGGATAGCCACAGGGCAGTTTTTAGAATTCCTGCTGTGCAGTTTCAGGATCAGCCACTATCCCAACCAACAATTAATGGTAACGAGTGTTAGAAAAGTGTTTGTGACCATTTCCAGCCAGAATAAACCACCTTGGTATAGATGGGGCTCATAATTTGCTTTAGAAAGCAGATTCATAGTCATTATGAACTAGCATGTTGACAAGAACATTCTGTCTCCTTTCTCAGTTGACATCAAGTTTTGGAGAAATATGTCCTTCACTGCAAAATGTCAGAAGGAAATGCTTATACCTTTTATCTGTTCAGTGCCAGCCCCGAGTTTTAAGATTCATGCTCATTTCGCAGAGGCCCATTTAAGCCTGCTGGTATTAATTTATATCTGACGATCCAAGCTCTACCATTTTGCATTTCCTTCCCAGCTCTCCATCTTCTTGGTACGCATTTAAAATAAACATTTAGCTGTAAAGGGCACATTATGAACCTGACACTGTTGAATTAGGCAGAATATCCTGCTATAATTCATGCCTGCAATCCTCTATGGCTGTTTTATTTTGAAGAGAAAAAAAAAAAGCTGCCCAGAATGGGTTGTTGGCTGCAGACCCCAGGAATTGCATCTTTCTCTTTTTTCAACACCTTTTCACACTTTTCTGCAGAGGGAGTGAGGTCACACAGGATGATTGGAGTGATAAGCAGAATTTATTTTCAGTTCATCACACTTGGAGAGGTAGTTTCAAATATAACTTTTATGTTTTTATAGATGTTTCCTGAGGAGAGGGACAGGGAGGGGAGGGGAGGGGAGAAGAGAGGAGAGGAGAGAGTAAAGGAAAGGGAGAAGGAAGAGAGAAAGGAAAGTAGGAAATAGCAGAGGGAAAGGGAGGGAGGGAGGGAGGGAGGAAGGAAGGAAGGAAGGAAGGAAGGAAGGAAGGAAGGAGAGAAAAGAAGGGGAGGGAAGGAAGAAAGGAAGGAAGGAGAGAAAAGAAGGGGAGGGAGGGAGGGAAGGAAAGAAGGAAGGAGTGCATTGCATTGATGAAAAGGGTACAGCAATATAGATGGTTAGGAGGATACAGATTCTTTTGCTGACAAAGATTTATTGTCACAGCACTTGGACTTTTTTTCTTCTTTACTCTGAAATAAACTATGGGGAGAAGAGAGATTATGGTTTTTTTAGACACATTAATAAGCTACTAAAATTGTTTTTACCTATTGGGGTGAAGGGACAAATTACTTCTTTTTGCTGTGTCTTTTTTCACCCCCCTTTTAATTTTTCTTGTATTTTCCTGTTTGCATTTTTTGGAAATCAAATTTTTTTTATTGTCAAGGCACAACATGTGTTCCAATGAAATTGACTAAGTTTGTATTGGTTTTATTCTTTTCATTTATCATTCTTAATAAAAAAAAATTTTAAAAAATAGAATTAGATATTGGACTTGGCATCCAAATCTTAATGCAGCAGTGTTAATGGAAAAACACCATCCATTGTGTCCAAGATCAGATGAGTAGCTAAAAGGAGACTTAGGGCAAGCTGCTTCACCTTCATGTCTTTGCCAGCAACTTTCAGTTTAAGCTTTCTGCATCTAGCATCTATAACTGTCTAGCTGACCTGTGTTCCACTATTTATGGTCATAATGAGCCAAAATGTTCTGTGAACTTACCCAGAGTAATTTGTGAAGAAAAATAGCATAGAATCACAGAGTTGGACTTGGAAGGGACCTTGGAGGTCTTCTAGTCCAACCCGCTGCTTAGGCAGGAAACCAACACCACTTCAGACAAATGGTTATCCAATATCTTCTTAAAAACTTCCAGTGTTGGAACATTCACAACTTCTGGAGGCAAGTTGTTCCACTGATGAATTGTTCTCACTGTCAGAAAATCTCTCCTTAGTTCCAAGTTGCTTCTCTCCTTGATGACTTTCCACTCATTGTTTCTTGTCCTGGCCTCAGGTGCTTTGGAGAATAGCTTGATCACCTAGCCTCTTCTTTGTGGCAGCCCCTGAGATACTGGAACACTGCTATCATGTCTCCCCTAGTCCTTCTCTTCATTAAACTAGACATAACCAGTTCTAGCAACCATTCTTCATACATTTTAGCCTCCAGTCCCCTCATCATCTTGGTTGCTCTTCTCTGCACTCTTTCTAGAGTCTCAACATCTTTTTTACATTGTGGTGACCAAAACTGAATGCAGTATTCAAAGTGTGGCCTTACCAAGGCATTATAAAGTGGTATTAACATTTCACGTGATCTTGATTCTATCCTTCTGTTTATACAGCCTAGAACTGTGTTGGCTTTTTTGGCAGCTGCTGCACATGGCTGGCTGATGTTGAAACTCTTAAAGTCTTGTGCATGCCTACAAAGTATGCTTCAGCACAATATGACCCTTCTCCAGAAGCCCCCCCCCAAAAAAGCATCATTAAAGTGGTCAAATAAAGATAAATGCCATAATATGTCATTGGAGATTCTCAGTCATCCAGGTCACGGTTGTCCCAAAAATGTTTTTTCAAGAGGCAACTTGTTTTTCCTTGTTTTGCTTCTCATCTAAGAAATTTCTTCAATTCTTCAGAATTGAAGAAGATTCTTGGATGGGAAGTGAAATGTCTTTAAGGAAAAATAAAGAAAGCCCAGCTGCCTCTTGAAAAAGTACCTTTGGGACAAATAATGCATATTTGGGATTTTTGCCCTGGGAGTCAAAAAGAAAAAAAGGAATTGAAGGTGCAGAAGATGTTTAGGAAAGAAGGATGTAGGATACATGGATGGAGAGTGCTAATATCGGAACATATTGGATTAATAGAAAACCCTGAATGTTTTTGGGGTCAAATCGTTACAACTGAAACCTATTTCCAATTCTTCTAATCTTTGTGAGACTATTAATATGCACATTCACCGATCTGTAAATGAGATGGTACTCTCAAGTACATTTGCAAATTGGAGGAGTGTGTACCTATCTTAATAACCAATATATTAGGATTGAGAGATGGCAAATATTCAATTACACTTTCTGTTTTACTTTATTAGCTACCGGCCAGTAGTGAAAATGAGGAGGGGGGGGATGGCACTTTACTTCCAGGAAGACCCTGAACAGAATTGTTTAAACAGTAAAATGCACATTGGCCTATTTTCATATGTTAATATGCCTCTTGATTTAATCATTGTGGGCTAATGACCTGCAAAATTTCATTTCCAAACGCAGCCATTTTCCAGCTGCTGAGACGTTAAAGTAACTAAAATTAAGGCAAATACTCCCCACCACCACCACTTAACAATGACTTAATGAAGTGGGCTTTCTAAGCTCAATCTTATGGATGTGTTTTCCCTGCCATTTTAAAGGCTCTTATATATTGATTTTAATGGAAGAAAAAGTAGCCTTTTTAGAAAAAGTGAATGTGAATGTGAACCAGCTAGTTAAATCCTGTGTTGTTAAAAGTGCTACCTGGGACACAATCCCAGGGAATTTAATCAAGAGAGTTTCGGAAACAGATCTTACAGAACAGAATATGTGGAAGGGACCATGGAAGTCTTCTAATTCGATCTGCTCAGGCAAGAGATCCTATATCAGTTATGGCGAACCTTTTCGGCACCAAGTGCTGCATGAGTCTGGGCCGCAACTCGGAAGAGGAGCTGCCCAGGGCACATGCGCGTGCCTGAAAATGAACTTCTGGTTTCAGCTACTGAACTTCCAGTTTCAGCCAGCTACTCTTCCAGGTTTCTGGTGTGTATTGCGCGTGACAGTCAGCTGGCTGGTGCGCACACAGGAAAACGGAACACCAGCTCTTCTAGTTTTCCTCACGGCCGCAAGCAAAAAAGCCAGCTGATCGTCACCTGTGCGTGTGCGCCAAAAACCTGGAAGAGGAACGGGTGACGCTGCAGATGCCACATGGTTCCGCATGCCACTTCGGGCATGTGTGCCATAGGTTCACCATCACGGTCCTATCATATCATTCTGGACGAATGGCTGCGCAACTTCATCTTAAAAATCTCCAGTGAGGTAACACCCTCAACTCCTGGAGAAAAGCCATTCCACTGCTTATTTGTCCTCATTGACAGGAAATTTCTTTTTCGTTTTAGGTTGGATCTCTTTTTAATGATATTCCACACTTTGCTTCTTGTCCAGCCTCCAGGTGCTTTGGAGAATACACCCCCTCTTCTCTGTGACAGCCCCTCAAGTACTAGAAGACACTTATCATATCACCCCTAGTCCTTCTCTTCGTTAGACTAGATATATCTAGTTCCTGCAACCATTCACTAAATGTTTTAGCCTCCAGTCCCCTAATCATCTTTATTCCTGTTCTCTACACACTTTTTGCTCTCATTATCTTTTTTGTACCGTGGTGCCAAAACTGGACACAGTATTCCAAATGTGGTCTTACCAAAGCACTATAAAACTGTACATTCAAAGCAACTCAAACTGTTTACTTGAGAATATCAGTCCCTCAAGATCCCTTTCCTAGCAGTAGTGGTTTTCAAGGCAGCAGCATTATACAGTAGTGGCCAGAATTGTGGAAACCTTTTGGGAAAAGTGTATTTTTGAGGTTTGATGGCTAATAACACCATTTTTGTTGTTGTTGTTGCAGTTTCAAGATAATCCTATTCCGCTGCTGGAATGGCCTGGGAATAGCCCAACCGTAACCCAATTGAAAATCTATAGAGCCGACTAAAGAAACTTGTTAGTCAGAAGCAACCCAACAATAAAACCCAGTTAATAGAAGCAATCCTTCAATCTTGGTTTCACATTAGAAAAGCTGCAGAACTAAAAGACTTGGTTCACTCCATGGGAAGACGATGTAAGGCTGTAATTCAGGCTAAAGGTTGCCCAACTAAGAATTAACTGACGTGATAATTTTTGGGTATCTCATTTTTTCTACGTGTTTCACTTTATATTGTAACTGTTATTCTAATAGCAAATCCTTCATCAAAGTTATGATTAAATTGATTAAATTGTCTTTCCATTGATATATAATTATATGGTACTACTCCCCCCCAAAATTGGTTTATTAGCTAATTTTAGAAAATACACTTTTCCCAAAAGATTTCCACAATTTTGGCCACTATTGTAAATGTTGAAAAAGCAAAGAGAAGAGTGACATGGGATTACCAGAGACAAAAGAAGCACATCCCTGTCATTTGTGGCCTTTCATTGATGGGAGGGAAGTGTTTCTTGGTACTTCAGCATATGTTGTCATTGAAGGATCCTAAGATCTGGTCTCTGGCATTGTAGTGATGAGGTTCAGGTAGCAAATGCTGAGGGAAGCCTGTGGGAATCACGGGTTACTGGATTAGAAAATACTATGCAGTTTTTCCAAGGTAGTTTCTTGTGAGAGACCAGGCAGCGGATGGATGGTGAAAGACTGATGAATCTGTTGGCTGAAAGTTGAAAGCAGAACCCCATTATCTTATCTGTTTCGCCTCCTTGGTAAATAGGTGAACAGTGGCTAAGCTATGGGACCATTTTGTCAACAATTTTCCAGTCAGTGCTTTTGTGATAGTACCTGCAGCAAATTATCAAAGGTTTTTCCGTTGGCTCAGGAAGACTATCTCCATTACATTATAAACTTAAATCAGAGGTGAAATACATTTCTTTTACTACCGGTTCTGTGGGCATGGCTTGGTGGGCGTGGCTTGGTAGGCGTGGCAGGGAAAGAATACTGCAAAATCTCCATTTCCATCCCACTCCTGGGGAACTATACTGCAAAATCCCTATTCCCTCCCCACTCCTGGGGAATGGTACAACAAAATCCCCATTCCCTCCCCACTCCTGGGGTAAGGATATTACAAAATCTCCATTCCCTCCCCACTCTGGGGCCAGCCAGAGGTGGTATTTGCCAGTTCTCCAAACTGCTCAAAATTTCCGCTACCGGTTCTCCAGAACTTGACAGAACCTGCTGGATTTCACCCCTGGCTTAAAGCTAATGGCCATTAAGCATGGAAATCCATATCTCAATGCCATTTAATTAATTCCCCAATTCCAAAATTTCATTTCCACCCTTTTCCCTAGTGGAAGTTGCTTCTCTGGCAGCGGAAAGTAAACAAACAAACAAAAAAAGATGTCCTTCACCCTTGCCTAGCACTTTCACAGAAATTACACCAGTTGTGAATAATCCTTAACCAGTTTTATTTTCCCGTATGATGGTATAAATCGGGGGTCCTCAAACTTTTTAAACAAGGGGTCAATTCACAGTCCCTTAGACTATTGGGGGGCCAGATCGGCTAGGTGGGTGTGGCTAGGTGATCATGTGACTCAGTGGGCATGGATAGGTCATGAGACTAGGTAGGCGTGGCCAATTTAGCTGTCCATTAAACAATCCACACAAATTTATTTATTTATTTTGCTCCTGGGGGTGTTTTATTTGCTTTTGTTTGCATGTTGCTCTTTTGGTTGACTTTTCTTTTTACTAGGTCATTTTTTTCAGTTATTTAGGAGTCTAGCGGTTCACTTCAGGAAACTCAGTTTTGCAGCAATTCTTCTCAGCTCCAAGGAGCTTACAATCAAGTCTCTCTCTCTCTCTCTCTCTCTCTCTCTCTCTCTCTCTCTCTCTCTCTCTCTCTCTCTCTCTCTCTCTCTCTCTCTCTGTGTCTATATTATGGAGGCAATGGAGGTCAAAAATGGGGCATGCGAATGCCCCAGGAGGCCTCCATGTGCCCCATTTTTGACCCCCCCCCCACTTCCAGAAGCACTCTGCAGGCCAAAAAGGTTGGCCTTACTTTCCAGTTCCAGCCCGTGGGGCTCGCGAAAGTAAGTCCTCCGCTCAGCCGAAGGGTGGGGGCCGGTGGGTGGGCTGTGCAATGTGGGCAGGGCAGACTCGTGGTCCTGCATGGGCTGGATTAATGGCTTCAGCGGGCTGTATCTGGCCCGCCGGTCGTAGTTTTGAGGACCCCTAGTATAAATCATAAAGTCACTGGCAGTATAGAGTTTGTTCTTGCTACAGATTAATTTAAAAGATTAAGCTGATGATTTTAGAATGACGCTACCCATCGTTACTGGTCTTAGTGCCTGTTTATTACCCCCTGAATCGCAAACCTCTTTCTCTAAATGCTACAATAGCTCTGGTGAAATAGAATGGACAATGGTGAATAACCTCTTGTTCTTCTTTGCGAGCTTCTGGATGTAACGCGTCTGCCACCATACAGCCCACTGTTGAGCTAGATGAACTCCTGGCCTCATTTTTTTGAGTTCTCCTCCTTGAAGGAAGCTTTTCTGAAGGCCCAGGTCTTGGATTCCGAGGCCAAAATTATGGCCGCTGACCTTGTTTCGCCATGAGTACAAGATTGTTTTATGGGGCCCAGACAAGCGAAGCCAGTTACAACTTGGCATGGGAAAGACACCTGCCAATCAAATCTCCTTGCTTTCTGAGCACGGCCCTGTCATTGAGCCCTGACCTTTGAGAAGATCTGACACTCTTGAAGAGTCACTGTGAGTTATGCCAGACAGGACTACATTGTGTGATATATTTTATGTCTTCCCATGTGCTCTGTTGAAAACAGATTACATTGAAAAGGGGGAGGGTTAGGCGGCCTTTGCCTAAACTGTAAGACAAGTGCAGAATTCATTTGCAGAGAGTTATTTCACTTGAGTTCCTTTTGTTTTGATTGGCCTTTTCCATTCATGTTCCTCTCAAAGGAAGGAGAAATATATTTCTACTTCTTTCCTCATCACTGCTACAATTACAACCCCAGTGCAATTATGGATTATTCTCAGAGATGATGATGATGATGATGATGGTGATTATTATTATTATTAAATATCATGTTACCACCAACAGCAAATGCTGCCTCTGTAATGAGAAAGATGAGACAGTCGACCACCTGATCAGTGGGTGCAGCAAAATTTCACAAACCGATTACCTACAACGCCATGACCGCGTTGCTAAGATCATTCACTGGAAATTGTGCCAGAAGTTTGGATTTGAGTACAGAAAAAACCACAGGGAACGTCAGGTTGAGAAAGTTTTAGAGTTTTAGAAAGTTTTAGAGAATGAGAAACTCAAGATCTTGTGGGACTTTAGGATTCAGATTGACAGGCACTTGGTCCACAACACACCTGACATAACAATAGTTGAAAAGAAAAAAGTTTGGTTTATTGACATTGCAATATCTGGTGATGCACGGATTGAAGATAAGCAGCAAGAAAAAAATCACAAAGTACTGGGACTTGCAAATTAAAGTTGAGCGACTGTGGAAAAAGAAATCATGTTTTGTCCCAATTGTAATTGGAGCCCTTGGAGCAATACCCAAAGGGCTACCCCACTATTTAGAAATTCTAAATTTACCAGACTTGAACATTTTGACTCTACAAAAAATCCACCTTACTCGGAAAAGCTTACATTCTCCAACGATACCTTAACAGTTCCTGGGTCCTTGATTAGGACTTGAGCTGCTGAGCTATTAACCAGCCTCAAAGGCTGTGAATCTCACTACAGATTAACCAATAATAATAACAATATAACAACAACAACAACTTTATTGTCATTGTACGTGTATACACAGTATACCCATACAACAAAATTCACTTAACATCCAAAGACCAGGTCCAACACACATAACAATCCACAAACACCCCACTACCACCACAGATTCCCCACCCCTCAACCACCCCAAACATCCACACAACAGATCAAGTAATGCTGTCCAACAGCTCACTGATGGCAGCCCTTTAGTTCATTGTTGAGTGCAATTATAGCTCTGGGATAAAAACTATTCAGAAAATGTGTGGTCCGAGTTTTAATTGTTCTGTATCTTCTGCCAGAAGGCAACAATCCAAAAAGATTGTAAGCAGGATGGGAAGAGTCCTAGCAGCTATAGGAGATTGTTAAGATGTCTGGCTAATGACTGGCAGGTTGTTGTAACCAGAAGCTTGTCAACCTAGACAAGATCAAGAGATTAAGAATTACATGGTCTGTCATATCACTTGGAATTTCCCATCCTCCTTTGTAGTACCTGGGGAGCCCCTGGGATGTTTAGAAATACTTTTTCTTCTGGCCATCTGGGTTGAGTTGCTCTTTATGAGACAAGCTGACCATAGAATGCCTTTTCATTCATTATTTGTTTCTAAGAAAGAAACAAAACAAAATGGTGCTGATTTCCGAATCAGTTACACAGCTGGCTAAAAACGCAGGAGAGGGAAGAATTAAATTCAGGATATAAAATTTCCTACCTGACTGAATTACTGTTAACAAATAATTTAAGGAAACATGATGGCTGGTTCTGAAGCTTTTTGACTAATGTGAAATGTGATTTAAGCTTTACTTGAAGATATTTTTTTTTACATCAGTGAAGGAACATGATGTGATTTTAATCTGACTTTTCCCATTTAACATCTCTTCTTTTTCATGCTGGAAAGACAGTAAGTGGTAGTGGATAGAATATCTGATTTTCATGGGGGAGTCTTCAGTTGCTTCAGTTTTGATTGGCTACTTCTTTCCAGATATTCTATCCACTACCACTTACTGTCTTTCCAGCATGAAATGGGCATAAAATGCTGAAAATTACCGCCACAGGAGCATGGGACACTGCAAATGGCCATAAATGTGAGCTGGTTGCCAAGTATTCAAAATGCATGACCCAAAGGCAGGGATGTCAAACTTGTGACCCACGGGCCGGATGCGTCACTCATGCCCACTCCCGTGAAGGGGGTGAAAGTTATGATACATCACATGACAACAATGTGACACCGCAAGCTTGACGTCCCTGCCCTAGGGTATCTATATATGTGTGTCATAATTCCGGAACTGAGTCATAAGCAGCTTAGGGGAGTTCCATTGTAACTTCAAATGGTCACTAAATTAGGGGTTTTTTTATGAATAACGGTCCCAGGATAATGTTGCAGGATCCAATCTATTTCGTTCACTGGGACCAGAGGTTTAGTCTTCTGAGCTTTTGGACTCATGCTGGAGCCCAACCTGAGGGAACTTCTCTCTATTGGAATGTGAACTTTGAGCTCTTCTATGCATAGTATATATGTAGTGCTGGTTGTATGTGGTATTTTAGTTGTTGATTGGGGTGTTGATGGCCAGCTATTAAGTCGTTGGTTGTTTCCTTGTTCTCCCAAGTCCTTCTCTCCAGAGTACCTGGTAAAGGTTCCCCTCTCACATATGTGCTAGTCGTTCCTGACTCTAGAGAGCAGTGCTCATCTCCGTTTCAAAGCCAAAGAGCCAGCACTGTCCAAGGACATCTCCGTGGTCATGTGGCCAGCATGACTCAATGCCAAAGGTGCACGGAACGCTGTTACCTTCCCACCAAAGGTGGTCCCTATTTTTCTACTTGCATTTTTTACCTGTTTTCAACCTGCTAGGTTGGCAGAAGCTGGGTCAAGTAACGGGAGCTCACCCCGTTACGCAGCACTAGAGATTTGAACCGCTGATCTTCCAACCTTTCGATCAACAAGCTCAATATCTTAGCCACTGAGCCACCGTGTCCCTACAGATACCTGATAAGCTGGTGGTAAATCAGCACTCTTATTGACTGATGAGGGGCCATTAGGATCAAGGGTCCCTAACCTGTGGGCCATGGCACTCACGCACAGGTGCACCCCCACTTGTGCGAGCAGAGTATGGAAGTGTGCACACACATTCCATTTGTGTGAGTGGAAGGCATGCAGTTCGTGCAAACTGAGTTGCAGGTGTGCACACGCTTGCTGGCCACTCACACTGAACCTCCCCCCCCCCGCCAGTCTACAAAACCAGAAACATTGGGAATTCTGCCATAGATGATTCTTAAAATCTCCCATTTAAACGTAAAACTGGAACCCGAATGCTTTACTTACACCGCCAGGGCAATGCTTTCCATTTTTTTCATCATTTTGCCCACTTATGAAGATACTTGTGTTGACCCAAGTGTGGAAACTAGCGTCTCAATATCTGACAATATCTTGGCTAAATACTGTAGGAAATATTAAAAGGGCAGAATATTATAGTTCCCTGGATGAGAAAAGGAGAAACATGTTTTTAAAGACAAAGCAGCTCCCTGCAGCTCCCTGCCCCCCCCCCCCTTCAGATCCAGGGTGATGGGATTAAGACTGTCACCCTCAGGACATGATAGGATTAGCTTCATTACCTCATCACCCAGCAAGATTCAACCAAGCCTGGAATTCAAGACAACCTATAAAGTTACCCCTGCATGGCCCCATGGGAATCTGACAACCAATCAGGATACCTGCCCTCACACAGGAACAGAAAGCTCCAAGGCGGGGCCCAAGAGAAGGTATAAATCTCTCTCTCTTTTCCTCTCTCTCTCTTCCTCTCTCTCTTCCTCTCTCTCCATCTCTCTTCCTCTTTCGCTCTCTCTGTCTTCCTTTCTCTCCCTCTCTCTCTTTCTTTCTTCCTCTCTCTCTCCATCTCTCTTACTCACTCTTTCTCTTTCTTTCTTTCTTTCTTTCTTTCTTTCTTTCTTTCTTTCTTTCTTTCTTTCTTTCTTTCTTTTCTCTCTCTCCCCCTCTCTCTCTCCCTCCCTCCCTCTCTCTCTCTCTCTCTCATGCTCAATTGCCCAGAACCTCAAACCATGTGGCCCTATCCACCTTCTTTCCAAACAGCTCCCATGCTTCCATGTCTTTCTCCCCACTTAGAACTTAACCCAGATGGACATTTCTTTCAACAATACTAAGTTGAGGTATTATGAAAAATAAGAAAAAATAGTGGTTTCCTACTGTGGCTACCATCCATTAAGCTGGCTGAATATAATATAATATTTCACTATTGCTTGCCTACACCCATAAATACCAAGAACGATCCGTTGCTTATATTCTATTTTTGCCAAGATTTGCAATATAGCAGCGTGGGTGTTTTCTCACCAGACCAGCTTTTTAAATTGCCCCAAACTGTCCAAAAGTGTTTTTTTTTTTTCAACAGGAAAGGAGCTTGTTTGCGTGTCAGTGACATGCGTGCCAAAACTCTCTTTGGGATTTTTAGGAAGAAGATTCTCTGTATGTTAGGAGTAAATAGATATATTAAAATAAGCTACGGGACATATAGTGCAGTATAACAATGATAAATGATGTTGTGTGTAATTTCTCTACTATTAACATAAAGTAATATAAACTGAAGGACACTAGTCTATTGAGAGAGTTAGTAGCTAATGTTCCATGTCAGATGTGGACAATGTCAGGACTGAATACAAATTAGACAGTGTCCTTTTCTCCCCGAGGGAATTAAACTTTAAGTCACCACTGGCTGCCAATGGTTTTACTGCATTTTGTTGGTGCCTTTCCTGGTCTATTAATTCAGGAGCTGTAAATGACAATGTGAGTAAAAAGGTTTTCCAGTGGGATGCATCTCATTTCAGTATCCACAATACACGCTCAATCCCATTGTGTCATAATACACATTAAAAATGATGTGGATTAACCATAGTTCTCTTTGGATGTCGGCGATGTTTCTTTCTTTTCTTCCCTCGATTCCAAAAGAGTCATATTCTTCGTTTACCAGAATGGATATTTTTCTCTGGGTATGTAAAAACAAAAGAACTCATCAACCAGGCAATGAAAATGTTGAATAGCAGTTGCTATTTGTGGGCTCCAACCCCAGAATTCCCCAGCCAGCAAATCAAAGTCCATACATTTTCAAGTTACCACTAACTAGACTAGATTATCTATCTATCCATCCATCCATCCATCCACCCACCCACCCACCTACCTACCTACCTACCTCCTGTTTCCCTGAAAATAAGACCCAACCGGAAAATGAGTCCTAGCATGATTTTTCAGGATGCTCGTAATATAAGCTCTACCCCAAAATAAGCCCCAGTTAAGATTGTCAGCCAGATGGGTGCATTTAGTACCATATTTTCCCCAAAATAAAACCTAACCAGAAAATAAGCCCTAATATGTCTTTCAGAGTAAACATTAATATAAGACCCACAGTATCTATCTATCTATCTATCTATCTATCTATCTATCTATCTATCTATCTATCTATCTATCTATCTTATCTAATCTCTCTCTCCCTCCCTCCCTCCCTCCCTCTTCTAGTCTAGTCAACATACACATACATACATACATCATACAGGTAGTCCTCGACAGCTATAATTGAGGCCAACATTTTTGTTGCTAAATGAAACATTTGTTAAGTGAGTCTTGACTCATTTATGGCTTTTCTTGACATAGTTTTTAAGTGAGCCACTACAGCTGTTGTGTTAATAACATGGTGGTTAATTGAATCTGGTCTCCCCATTGACTGGTTGTCAGACGGTCGCAAAAGCTGATCCCATGATCCCAAGGCACTGCAACTGTCATAAATATGAGTCAGTTGCCAAGCATCTGAATTTTGATTACTTGACCACGGGGATGCTGCAATGGTTGTGTGAAAAACCAAGATAAATCACTTTTTTTTTTCAGTGCAGTTGTAACTTTGAACACTCTGTTGGAAGAAATGTCCATCTGGGTTCAGTTCCAAGTGGGAAGAAAGACACTGGAAACATGGAGACTGGTTGGAAAGATGATTTTTAATTCTGGACAGGACCACATGGTTTGAGGTCCTGGGGGAAAAGGCACATGGAGTGGAGAGAAAGATAGATTTATACACTCTCTCTGGCCCCTCCTTAGACTTTCCTGTTCCTGTAGAAGAAATGTATCCCATTGGCTGTCAGAATCCCAAGGGGCGGGGGTCTTAGCTAGCTTTGTAGGCTGTCTGTGTCCCAGGCTTGGTTGAGCCTTGCTGGGTGATGTAACATTCCCAAGTGCCATCTGGTGAGTTCTGTTGCTAGATGGGTAGAGGGCTACTCCTATCTTTGTTGGATCTTGGGTGAGGGCATTTTCCTATGAATAGACCTAGCTATTTCTTTATCTCTTAAGGACATCTGCTGAGGGCTATTGAGGATGGTGGGGGCTATTAAGAATGAGTCTGTTTCCTGCCTAAAAACATGTTTCCCCATTTCTCATCCAGGGAAATTTAATATTCTGCCTTTTTAATATTTCCTAGGCTATTTATTTTCCTAGGAGAGGGGTGTGTGCTAATTTCCTACAACTCACGAAATGAACTGTTATAAGATGGGGGCTGTGTGTGTGTGTGTGTGTGTGTGTGTGTGTGTGTGTTTTCTTTTCGTAGGCTTTATGTGTATTTCTCTTTAGCCAGGTTCTTCCTACGTAAACAAATACTGTACCTTTACAGGGAGGATACATGAGATGAGGGTGTGGCTAGCTGATGAAGCCTTATAAGGCTGAAATAGATCTATCTTAGTCTCCCAATGGGCAGCAAAGGGTCTGCTGGCTGCCAGAAGAAAAAAAGCTTAGAAACTACTGGATTGTGATTTCACTGAACTAGGGCTGCATAAAGTCTTGGTTTACGTAGGAAGAACCTGGCTAAAGAGAAATACACACAAACACACACACACACACACACATATCCTACAAGAAAGACAATAGCAAACCACGTTTGCCCAAGGTTTCACCAGGAATAACCAAGTCAAGGGAATCTTTACCTTTTTAACAACACAACAATTTCTAAAAAGACCTCCATTATGGTCCTGCTTATACCGGGCTTGATTATTACTCACAACCAGCATACAAGGTGAACGGTAATCATCATCATCCCAGCCAAATATTTTTCTAAGTACATTGCTAATAAGCATCATATTTTAAGAATAGAAGAGCACTTTTTTTTCTCCTGAAGTTGATTGCCTTGCTTGGCCTCTGAAGGACATTGCCCGGTTCCATGCTCCCAAAAGAAGGCAGGGCTGAGCCATGAATAAAACTTAAATTGGATTACCTTTAAATTAAATTACATTCAGATTAAGTTAACTAGGATCACACTAGTAAGATCCTCTTTTGCAAAGCTCAGTGAGCAAAAGTTGGCCATTTCTTTCTCTCTCAGTTCAGACTCCCTCATAAGGTTGTTGTGAACATTTTAATTTTAAAAATTAAAAAAAAAAATAATTTAAGAAAGGAAATTTGTTATGCTCTTTTGTGGGAAAAAGGAAGGAAGAAACAAGTATTTGTTTGTTAAATGTCTTTCTTCCCCTCTAGTTTAACTGCATCCGTGCAGGCTGTTTTATAGCCTAATTCACTGAAAAACAGTTTAGCTAAATGTGATTTCTACTTCATATAGCATTTTATAAATTACCACTTGATCAGCTGTTGCAAAACATATCTCTGGGCAATAGAGAGTTTAGTCAAGGTTTCTTCCATGAATACTAACATGCTTGTGAAGAAGACACAGAAGAGGCTGTACTTCCTGAGAATGCTCAGGAAGATAAATCTATCTCAGCATCTACTTCTGTCCTTCTATGCAGCACCATTGAGAGTGTCCTGACATACAGCATTCTTGCATGGTATGGGAGCAGCTCTGTAGCTCTACAGAGAATCATTAAAACTGCCCAGAATATCCTCGGGCTCCAGCTACCAGCCCTCGATGACATCTTCGAATCTCACTGTTGCGAATGTTGCATAACATTCTCAGAGACTCTTCCCATCCTGCTTACAATCTTTTTGGACTGTTGCCTTCTGGCAGAAGATACAGAACAATTAAAACTCAGACCACATGTCTTCTGAATAGTTTTTATCCCAGAGCTAAAATTGCACTCAACAATGAACTAAAGGGCCACCATCAGTGAGCTGTTGGACAGTATTATTTGTTCTGTTGTATGGATGTTTGGGGTGGTTTAGGGGTGGGGAATTGTGGTGGGTGGAAGTGTATTTGAGGATTGTTATATGTGTTGGACCTGGTCTTTGGGTGTTAAGTGAATTTTGTTGTATGGGTATACTGTGTATACACGTACAATGACAATAAAGTTGTTGTTATTCCCTTTTTCATTTTTTAAAAAACATATAAAACATTTAATTATTTCATTCAGGATTGGGTACAATTCTTTTCCTGCAAATTGTCTTTTTCTTTTCTTCGTTTGATAGGGTTATTGATGGATTGATTCGATTTAATTTTTAAACATCACCCCACTGAGCCTGGACTCTCACAGCATACAACTAAAACCAATACGGTGCCTCAAAGGGGAAACACAATTGTGACATACAGCTAAACATAACAGGGGGAACAATATATAGTAGCATAAACTACTAGGTACTGAGTGAATTGAATTGAATATTGTCACCGCACTCTCCCCTTTTTTTTCCAGTAGAGTAAGATTTGCTTCACATCTTGTGTGGTGCGTTTGTGTGTGTGTATGTGTGTGTGTGTGTGTGTACTTCTGTGTTGCAGAAAACTGTCTACAGTACTTTTAGCCTTTGACGTTGGACCCAACATCTTGTCCTGTCATGTAGCACCACTCTGAAAACATTCCTAATTAAGATACAGCGCAATTGATTCCTTTGTGTTTATCTGTTGTGTCAAGGAGGTATTTCAAAAACTAGGACATAAAAATGCTGTTCGCATTAAAAAAAAAAAGCGACGACGAAAAGAAGCCTACGAGGTTTTAGCCTCTCCCTCTCCTATTTTCCGGAGCACCCCTTGAACGCGTGATAATAAATTCAGAGGCCTGACAGTGTCTTAAGCCTGCTGTGCCTTTGCCCTCAATTTCAGTGAGATGGGCCATTGAAAACTCATTACAAGCTGTTTAGACTCTGACTTTGACTTTTGCTCAGCAGTGAACAAAATTAACAGCTCTTGGAGGGGGAGAGGGGGGAGTGGCGAGGAGGAAGAAATGTGTGTGAGAAAACCAAGGGATTCTTGGCTCAGTTGTGTCAACAGGTTGGACTCTCAAAGTACACAGGTTTTACATGTGTCTTCATCTTGATGGCGCTTCCCGTGCCCATTTCTTCCCCCAGTTGGTCACCAGAAGGGTAGCGTTCACTGCAGGTCAGATATTCAGCTTTACTTATTTGTTTGTTTATATCCCACCTTTATTCTTTTTGCAAATAACTCAAGGAAGAGAACATATCCAGCTCACCTTCCTCCTCCTCTATTTTTCCCACAACAACCTGGTAGTTTGAGTTGGCCTAAAGAGAGGAGTTGGTCCAAGGTCACCCAACTGGCTTTCATGTCTAAGGAAGAACTAAAATTAGAACTTCCTCCTGTTTTCTAGTTTTACCCACTAGACTAAACTACCTCTTTAACTTAGTTGTAGCACTTAGCTGTAGGACTGCTTTGTAAATTTAACTGTTCTTTCTTTCAAATGCTAACCCATCTCCCTCACCCTCTACCCCAATTTATTGCAAACATTACCTTGATAAGAGCAAGAGGAAGGAGTTTCTGACAGGAATTTTCTCTCTCTTTTCTCTTTTCCCTGCTGCTGTTTAACAAATGTTTACTATCCCTTTTTCTGTAACTGTGTTGAAGAACAAAATTCTGGTGGACTGTTAACCCATGAACCTGTTCACAAGAGGAGACAAATTCAACCCTCTCTTCTTCAGCTATTACATAAATTGTAGGAACAATGTCCTAGAAATTTCTGCTTATATATTTTTTCTCCATCCCTTCTGTTTCTTTCTTTCTTTTTTTTATTTGATTTATATGCCGCCCTTCTCCAGAGACTCAGAGCGGCTTACAATGCGTTAAGCAATAGCCTTCATACTTTTGTATACTTTATACAAAGTCAGCTTATTGCCCCCACAAACTGGGTCCTCAATTTACCTACCTTAGAAAGGATAGAAGGCTGAGTCAACCTTGAGCCTGGTGAGATTCGATCTTACTAATTGCAGACAGCTGGAGTTAAATTACAATGCATTAGTCTGCTGAGCTATCCAGGCTCTCCAGCATATCCAGGCTTCTTTTTCTTTGGTTCCTTCATTTCTCCCTCCTTTTTCCAATATCCATTCTTCCTTCCTTCCTTCCCTCCCTCCCTCCCTCCCTCCCTCCCTCCCTCCCTTCCATTTTCCAATATCCATCCTTCCTCCCTCCCTCCCTCCCTCTCTATTTTCTTTATATTGGGCGATTCTGCAATGAATTATGCTTCCAAATACTGGACACATTAGAATCAGCAAAATGTTCTGAAGAAAGCTCAAAGCACATCACTCACTCTTGGATCAACACTGAAGTTTGCATTGAAGTTTACGTTAAAACTTTACAGTTTGTGTGACAGAAATTATGTATACTTGAATAGAGATGAGGAAATAACTTATACTTTATGTGCCAGGAGAAGAGGGAGGGGAGAAATCAAATCTTCTGTTTGGTTTCAATAAGCTTTAGGCTTCAACCCCACTTATGTAGACAGCTGGCCTAGAGCCAAAGCATGGACAGTGTCTTCAAGGTCACAAGAGGCTTTTCCAAAACCCATTGGAATTTTACCAATTGGAGAATCCCTACAATGAGCTGATTATGCGAAAAAGAAAAAAAAAGTGGTGTCAGCCATATAAGCTTTATCTACCCTGTCCGCTATTCTAGTAATCAAACAAGAAAGGCTGTATCTTCTCACCCTGTCTTCCTCATAGCGGTGATGTTGCTATTATAGTGAACAATCATTGATTTGAAATCTCAGCCAGTTATGGATGACATTGATCTGGTAGGCTCATACATCAGCTATTTATTTATCAAATGAAGAGTTTACTTTAACTCAGCTGTTGTTGAAGGAACCCTGGTCTCACTGAGACAGAACTCTGCAATCAACCATGGGTTGTAAACCATGATGGATGATAGATGACGAAGTCCCATCCAAACAGACCACATTGTAGCTTAGCACCCTACATAGGTCCAGCCAGTGATATCTAAAACTTGACACCATTCCACAAGGCTATTATGAAATTTCAAATGTCTCTTGGAGGTACTTGGAAGAAACTTACCATCTGTTGAACTAAAAAGCACATCATCAAGGGGAAGTGGCTAAGAAGCTGAGCTTGTCGATCGAAAGGTCAGGAGTTCAGCGGTTCGAATCCCGGGTGCCACGTAACGGGGTGAGCTCCTGTTACTTTTCCCAGCTTCTGCCAACCTAGCAGTTCGAAAGCACATAAAAAATGCAAGTAGAAAAATAGGGACCACCTTTAGTGGGAAGGTAACAGCGTTCCATATGCCTTTGGTGTTGAGTCATGCCAGACACATGACCAGGGAGATGTCTTTGGATAGCGCTGGCTCTTCGGCTTTGAAACAGAGATGAGCACTGCCCCCTAGAGTCAGGGAGGACTAGCACATTTTTGCGAACGGAACCTTTACCTTTTTAAAGGGGAAAAAAGCATCATGTTCCTTGTATGTTCTGAAAGGACCTATTTTGGAGTTTGTAATCTGTATTCAGGTACTCATAGGCTCCATCTCAGGAATCTGAGACTAGCTGCCTGCTGTTTTCTCCACTGCTGGATCTAAAGATAAATTCTGAGTGCCTGTGGAGATTCTCAATCATCCAAGTCATGGTTGTCCCAAAGGTGCTTTTATAAAAGGCTTGGTTTCTTGTTTTTTTTTTCTTTTTCCTTGAAAATGTTTCGCTTCTCATCCAAGAAGTTTCTTCAGTTCAAGAAAGAACTGAGAACTGAAGAAGCTTCTTGGATGAGAAGCGATACGTTTTCAGGGGGGGGGGACACAAAAATGTCCGCTTACCTTTTGGAAAAGCCCTTTTGGGATAAGTTCTCGGTGTTGGAGGCCGAGGTAACAGTAACAGAGTTGGAAAGGACCGTGGAGGTCATCTAGTCCAACCCCCTACTCACACAGGAGACCTGTACTAGGGATTCGAACCACCGAACTGCCGACCTTTCTGATCGACACTTCTTAGCCACTGAGCCACCTAGCTAGGTGTAGTTTTCCCAACTGTTATGCAAACACTCATCTGCTCTTCAAAATCAAACTGTGGTTCTCTTGCTCTTGCTCAAAACAGTATCTCAGTTCAGATTTCCCCCAATCTCCATCACCAATAACTATTTACAAACAGGCCTTGACTTATGACCATTCATTGTGTTGCCGTTCAAAGTAACGATGGCGCTGGTAAAAGTGATTTACAACCAATCCTCATGCTTATCATCCCTGCAAAGCATCCCTGCAGTCATATAATTGCAATTTGGGCGCTCGGCAACTGTCATGCATTTACGATGGCTGCAGCAATCCATGGTCGCCCAGTCACCATTTTTAACCTTTCGCAGGGAGCTTCTGACAAGCAAACCCAATGTGGGAAGATGGATTTGCTTAACAACCATGTGATTGTCTTAATAACCATATCACTTAGTGATGGAAATTTCAATCCCAATTGTGCTTGTAACTAGAGAATTCTTGCTTGCTTTTGTTAGCTGCTCCTGGTGGTGGTGATAACTACACCAACAAAATAAATAAATATATATTTTAGATAGATATACAGAGATATACCTATAGATGAGATAGGTAGGTAGGTAGGTAGGTAGGTAGGTAGGTAGGTAGATAGATAGATAGATAGATAGATAGATATGATATAGAGATAGATAGATAGATAGATAGATAGATAGATAGATAGATAGATAGATAGATAGATAGATAGATAGATAGATAGATAGAAATAGATATAGAGATAGATAGATAGATAGATAGATAGATAGATAGATAGATAGATAGA
The DNA here is from genome assembly GCA_030761175.1 of Masticophis lateralis. Lineage (NCBI taxonomy): Eukaryota > Metazoa > Chordata > Lepidosauria > Squamata > Colubridae > Masticophis > Masticophis lateralis. Next base: position 17,211,789 of record JAUDYJ010000010.1, read on the forward strand.
TAGATGAGAGAGAGAGAGAGAGAGAGAGAGAGAGAGAGAGAGAGCGCAGTAATGGTGAACCTTTTCGGCACCGAGTGCTGAAAAGGTCGCGTGGAAACTTCATGCATGGTTGCATGTGCTCTTCAGGGCTGCACTCTGGAAAAGCCAAACTTTTGGGTTCTAGCGCATATGCACACCCGATGATCAGCTGATTGGTGCGCATGCGCAGGGCAGTTTTCGGCACTGCCGCACACGCAAAGGGATCATGCTCTGGAAAAGCTGAACTTCCGGGTTCTAAGGTGCATGCACCCCTGTTCAGCTGACCAGCGCACATGTGCACACCGGTTTTTGGCACTGCCGCATGCACAAAGGACAGCATGCATGCATGCCAGAAAACTGGAAGACAAACAGGCAAGGTCATGCGTGCCGGGCAACATGGCTTCGTCTGCCACTTTGGGCACGCGTGCCATAGGTTTGCCATCCCGGATATATAGATATAGATTAGATATAAATATTTTTTAATTAAAATCCTCCCTACTTTTATTTTTTACTTGAAAATTCTTGTTTGCTATTCTTAGAAGTCCATGACTGTCATTTTACAAATTCACAGATTCCAATCCCTGGCATACAGTTGCACTCCTTATGGACAATATACAGAGAATATTCACATTTGTATTAAATATTTTTACTACTAGCGATGCCTGTTGAACGGAGCTTCCAAAATATTCCTCATTATTATCATGACTATTTAATTTCTTATTCCTATAAAGCTGCATACAAGACCAGCTAAACTCTAGAAAGAATGCAGAGAAGAGCAACAAAGATAATTAGGGGACTGGAGGCTAAAACATGAAGAACGGTTGCAGGAACTGGATATGTCTAGTTTAATGAAAAGAAGGACTAGGGGTGACATGATGGCAGTGTTCCAATTTCTCAGGGGTTGCCACAAAGAAGAGGAGTCAAGCTATTATCCAAAGTACCTGAGGGTAGAACAAAAAGCAATGGGTGGAAATTAATCAAGAGAAGCAACTTAGGATAAATTTCCTGACAGTTAGAACAATTCATCAGTGGAACGACTTGCCTCCAGAAGTTGTGAATGCTCCAACACTGGAAGTTTTTAACAAGATGTTGGATAACCATTTGTCTGAAGTGGTGTGGGGTTTCCTGCCTAAGCAGGGGGTTGGATTAGAAGACCTCCAAGGTCTCTTCCAACTCTGTTATTCTAAAAAAAAAAAAAAAAAAAAAAAAAAGATCAAATAGAAGAAAAGAAAAACCTGTATGCCAATAGAGAGAGATTATATCAGAGATGCTTACAGCTCTGTTCTTGAGATGTCAACACATTAATTTTCTCTCTCCCCTCATATTGGATAAAAAAGCTCCCCCAGTGACTTTTTTTCAGTTTTGCTTACTGGAGCATTTGGCAATACCTAGTTTGAACATTCCCTGAACCAGCAGCGTCAAGGGATGTCCTTTGAAATTCTAAATATAACCATCTTGGCTATATTTTCTTTTAAACAAATAATGAAATCAGCCAAACTCCTTTCTTAAAAGAATCTGTAATAGGTGTGGAACAATACCTCTACACAGATTCCTTGAAAGTATCTCATATAATGCATCGTTATTATTTTTTTCATTGTGTCTAATATTTTTAAAACTAGGTTTATCTAAAAAAAAAGGGAGGGAGAGAATAAATTTAATTTCTGTCAAATAGTTTTTCGTGCTTGTTGAACTGGGATAAGAACTTGAATTTTCAGAATAGTTATATGATTTCAAGAGAAAAAATCAGTTATCCGATTTCCTCCTTGAAGTTTTATTTCTATTGTTAAAAGAAAAAATAAAATTTCTAGGGTTTCCGTTTCTGAATACTGAATGACTCTAGCTTTCATTGTTTAATTTAATCTAAAATATTGTTTAGCATTCTAATGTAAGTAAAGCAGGGATGGAATCCAACAGCTTCTGATAGGTTCTGGGGAACCGGTAGCAGAAATTTTGAGTATTTCGGAGAACCGGTAGCGAAAAATTTAAGTAGTTCAGAGAACCGGCAAATGCCACCTCTGGCTAGGCCCAGAGTGGGGTGGGAATGGAGATTTTGCAATATCCTTCCCCAGGAGTAGGGAAAGAATGAGGTTTTGCAATATCCTTCCCCTGCCACATCTACCAAGCCACACCATGCCCACCAAGCCACGCCCACAGAACCAGTAGTAAAAAAAATTGGATTTCACCACTGAAGTAAAGCTTCTTTACTTACTAGTCAAGTAGTCAAATAGCAAATACTTGCTATTTAACTACTTTAAAAATTTCAATTTAATACAGACCTAGCATTTTATCTCTTCTATAATGTTTAATTGCATTAATGAACATACTCCGTAATAAATAGTGGGTAATATGATAGAGCTGCCTTATTTCAGTATTTTTGTCCAGATCTGCCATGAAAATACTCTTTGATATTGACATATGTTTATGTAATTGTGGTGTTCTCTCAAAAGCTGGGGTTTTTTTTCCCCCCCTGAATGAGGGAAGCTAAAATATTCTTTGTAGGTCCTGGCTTCTTAACATTATGCTAATACATATGGTTTGTTTCATTGACACTTAAAGCATTGTGTAGACTCGGCCCCCGTGATGTGTAAATCATCCTTTACAGCTCGATTTGATTTGTGTCACACGTCTTTTATTTTAGCTTATAATAGAAAATTGCCAAATTACTTCCCCTAAATCCGATTTTTTTTTAAACAAACAAAAACATTTTAATCGCATAATGATATATCCGTCTCCCACTCTTCCTTTTCTTTCTCAATGGACCACAGGGGGTCTTTTCTTAATGAAGTGAAATCTATTCCATTACACAAGCATGAGTATAAACATTTCAGATATAATTTATTATACCTAATTAATTTATGGCAGCTTAACTGTTAGGGATTCTGTACATCGCACACATCGTATTTTAACTCTTTTTTATTAATCATTCTTTTATTAATATTTTTTTTCTCACAGTTGAATGCTGCTTTTTTTTAAAAAATTTTGCCCTGCCTCCCTTTGCAGGAGGTTACTGAAAAACGTGAATGGAGTAGTCTTGTGGCACATTTCTGAAAAGGTGACAGTATTAATTAGTAGTATTGTTGGTAGTAGTTAACAAATAGTCCTCGACTTTCGACCACAATTGAGCACAACATTTATGTTGTTAAGTGAGACGTTTGTTCCGTGAGTTTGCCCCATTTTACAACCTCTCTTGTCCCCGTTGTTAAGTGAATCACTGCAGTTGGTAAGTTAGTAACCCGGTGGTTAAGCGAATCTGGCTTTCCCATTGACTTTGCTTGTCAGAAGGTTGCCCAAGATGATCACGTGACCTTGGGACACAGCCAACAGTCATAAATATGAGTCAGTTTGCCAAGACTCTCCATTTTGATCACATCATCACTGGGAAGCTGCGAAGGTCGTAACTTTGAAAAACAGTCATAAGTCACAATTTTCAATGCCGTTGTAACTTTGAACGGTCACTGTTGTAAACTGGGAATGAACTGGTTCATCCTGACGATCAGCTGGGTCCACGTGCCCACCCACGCTGTTTTCCTACCTTTATCTTCTCAGTTGATTTGCGCGACAGAGCAGATTGCCATGCCTCAGCTGTGTTTCTCCTCCGAAGAAATGCAGAAGTGAAGATTTCTTCAAACTGTGCACACGAAGCGTGCGATCACCGAACCGGTTGTTAAACCGGGAGGATCCCACCACTGCCTGTCTCCTAAGGTCATGCTCACAGTGGGGTCTTCTCACATGAATCACCATTCTCACGCGAGATCAGTCCAAGAAATTTAGCTATACAGTTGCAATACACCTCTTTACAACGGTTGTAAAGTTGTAAAGTTTCAACAAAGACATTTACCGTATTGGGTGACCAGCATGAGATTGGCTAAAACAACAAGAATAAAGAGCAATATCTATAAAGACAATTAACACTGGGAAAATGCCATTGTTTACCTTCATTTGCCCTCATTACCGGTCTCAGTTGAGCTACTGTGTTTCTCCGAAAATAAGACCCTGTTGTATATTTTTAAACCCCGAAATAAGCGCTTGGCCTTATTTTTGGGGAGGTCTTATTATTTTGGGGCGGATGGATCAAGATGGGGCTCCTCTTGCCGTCTTATATGATTTGCAGCTCTGCGTTTAAATATTTTTGGGGAGGGTTTATTTTCAGGGGGAGGCTTATTTTAGCACATGCGCTCAAAAGCCCGATTGGGCTTATTATCAGGGGATGTCTTATTTTCGGGGAAACAGGGTACTTAAATGGGAATAGTAACATGAGGGGGTTTTTTTCCAAAATATTTTCAGATATTTCCCCTTACACATCATTCCTGCTGGATTTTGCCCCATATTAGATAACGTCATTCTGACAGTGATGGGCATAAACTATCTTTTTGGTCACTTAAGTAGAGATAGTAAAGAATAAGGAGGCCCTCTTGCTCGTTTCAATGAAGTATTTCATTCTTATCCCAAGGTCCTTTTGGAATCCTCCTTTTTCAGATCAATCACATTCATTGAATTTGGCGTACAAAACAACTTGCAACACTTTACAAGTGTCAATGTTAATTTCTCTGGTTATGCATCAGAAAAAGGTACGCACCCAAACTGGGCCTTTGCTTTTAAAGTTTTGGGTGGGCGGGTGTTTTCTTTCGTTTCCTGCCTGTTTTGTTATCTTTACTAATTGTGCAACCTCAGCAAAATTTGCCCTGTTTGTATTTGCTTTTCTGACTGGGTCATTTATCTAGATTAGAACCAATAGCAGGTTGAATATTCTCCTTTGGAGAAAGTGCCGCACAGGTGTGGGTATGTCACAGGTAGCTCGTGTTAGTATGGCTCCCTAGTATCGATTTTATCACTTTGCAAAAATTGGTTCTCGTTTTGGAATTTCGGTTGAAGTGAGGCTGAGTTGAATTACAGCAGTAGAACAGAACACAATAACAGAGTTGGAAGAGGCTCAGTGGCATCGCCTTGCCACAGTCCTGAAACTTCATGAAGCACAGAAATTCTGCCTGAAATGCTGTTTGATTCTTCATTCTTGTTTCACAGGATTTGGGTACCCAGAACCTCTTCCTTGGATCTATTGGTGTCTCCTCTGACCATGAATGTTGACAATTGACAGCCTTCCATTCTGAGACGAGGAAAAGAAAAATGGAATGAAATCCTAAAACATAGGGAACATAAGTAAAAATGTATTTCCCTCCCCACTCCCAATAAGACAGCAACAACTGTAGGAGAAGGCATGGCAGAGCAGGGTCCGGACAGTGTCTGGATTTGGACTTCCAAATTCCCCAGCAAACATGCTAGCTCTAATGGAGGTAGTGATGGACATGTGGGTAGTATTTGCCCGGATTCATGCTGCTGCTGCTGCTGCTGCCCCTCCTCCTCCTCCTCCTCTTTCTCTTCCTCCTCCTCCTCCTCCTCCCCCTCCCCCTCCTTCTTAATTCTAATTCTAATTCTACTCCTCCTCCTCTTCTAATTCTAATTCTAATTCTTCTAATTCTAATTTTTCTCCTCCTCCTCCTCCTCCTCCTCCTCTTCCTCTTCCTCCTCCTCCTCCCCTCCCCCTCCTTCTTAATTCTAATTCTAATTCTACTCCTCCTCCTCTTCTAATTCTAATTCTAATTCTTCTAATTCTAATTTTTCTCCTCTTCCTCCTCCTCCTCCTTCCTCCTTCTTCCTCTAATCATTCTTCTTCCTCTAATTGTTCTAATTCTAATTCTCCTCCTCCTCCTCCTCCTCTTCTAATTCTAATTCTTCTAATTCTAATTTTTCTCCTCCTCCTCCTCCTCCTTCCTCCTTCTTCCTCTAATAATTCTTCTTCCACTAATTGTTCTAATTCTAATTCTCCTCCTCCTCCTCCTCCTCCTCTTCTAATTCTAATTCATCTAATTCTAATTTTTTTCTTCTTCTCCTCCCCCTTCCTCTTCCCCTTCCCATCCTCCTCCTCCTCTTCTTCTTCTTCTCCCCCTTCCTCCTCCTCCTCTTCTAATTCTATTTTCTTTTTCTCCTCCTCCCCTCCTTCTCTTCCCCCTCCCCCTCCCCCTCCTCCTCTTCTTCTTCTCTCCCTCCTCCTCCTCCTCTTCCCCTTCTTCTTCTTCTTTTTCCTCCTCCTCCTCCTCCTCCTTCTTTTTCTTCTCTCTCTCTCTGTCGGTGTGTGTCTGTCTGTGTGTCTCTGTGTCGGAGTGCTGGAGAGCCAGAGTAACTAACAGAAAGGTGTTAAATCGTATAAAACCAGACACATCACCAGAAGCTAAAATCATAAGACTGCATCTGATTTACTCTGGTTCCTGTCTTCTATGCCTAGTCAATGCAGATTGAAGCCAAACGTATCTCTACTTCTTTAAGGAGTAGAGGAGATTGGTAATGCTTTTTTCTTCTTTTCTTTTTAGTGGCCACCCTACTCCAAAGAGGAAAGGAGAGATTAGAATGGAATGTGTATTTTGGAAGCTGAATTCTGATTTGCACATTATGATTTACGGGGCGCCTCTGTTATGTTTGGACTGGACTGTTATGTGAAGGCAGCCCTGATACAAACAAACACATTTCTTCAACTGACAGACTCTGTCAAAGGGCTTTAAATATAGTCCAAGGCCCAACTGCCAACTCTTACTTCTGTTCAACCCGAATAGGGATTTTCCGAGCCTGCAATTCATCCACCCATGGCAGAACTGAAGCTGCTATCCAGACTATGCTTACTTATAGATTTAGTCTCAGTAGGGCTTTCTTCCATGTAAATATGCAAGGAATTGGGCTATGAGGCTGTAAAGCATTTTTTTAAAAGCCGTTTCCTTGTCAGTTTTCTTTCCCTGTTATCTTTGATCCAAACCATTTAGCCTTGATCTTAGTGGAGGGGAAACAGAGCCAGAAGCTTTTTCAGTAAGCTGTTTCTTCCACGAAAGGCCAAGTTTGCGCCCCTGTTCCAAAAACCTCCTTTTGTGTTCTCCCCCAAAGACTTTGGTGTAGTTAACAATGAGCCGCTAGATTTCCAAAGGACTCTTGAATTGTTCACGGCAGTCCAACAGTGGAATCCCCTTTTTCAAAAGATTTCCGAAGAAAATCTAAACAATGGAAGTAGCTGGGTATTTGGGTTCTTGGCTTACGCTGAGAAAATGCAGAAAGCTGAAAGCTGAATAGGGGAAGACTTGGCTGGAGGTCAGCTCAGTTTTGTGGAAAAGGTTGCCAAGTTGGCTTGGGTGGGAGGAAGAGAAGAAGAAGAAGAAGCAGCGAGAGCCAACAGTAATTATGTCAACATGTAGTTCCTGCTGAGGTCCTTGTTTAAGCCTAGCATTCATTTCTTGACTTTGTGTGTTTTTCCGTGTGTGTGTTGAGAAGGAGGGGGAGAAACCATGGTACTCTTGGGAGTGGGCAAGTGCTAGGCTTAAAGGTGTGCTAACCTTGCAAGAATTGTATGACTTTATCATTTTTCACCTCCGATTCCTTCTCCTGGGGTATACCTTCAAAGTAAGATGGAGGTGAAAGGTTTCTGCAGCAGGAAGACAAGCTGTATGACGAATGGGCCAAAAAGTCAAAGAAAATGTTTTAACCTAGTGTGATGTTAGCCTGCCTACTCTTTACACCTTTGAGCTGCTGGGCACGCAAAGGAAGCCTAAGAGAAGCAGAAAGGGAACGAGCCGTGTTGCGCGAGAGATTTCAACTTGTAGTACTTTTAGGGGGAATCATAAAGCATATTGTGTTTAAGTACATTCTCCTTCCCCTTCCCAGCTCCGTCGCAGATGCTAAATGAGTGTAATAATAACAGCATCCATACAGCATCCTGTTTCAAGCAAGGTGATCGCTATGACGCACTGCCATTAGTTGTGAGACTCTTGGTTTGCTGAAGGGTGATTTTGTAGTGCAGCTGAATTTGCTTTCTTGGCAAACGGTATATTTACAAATACTCCTTGACTTAAAACCACAGTTGGGACCAGAATTTCTGTTGCTAAGGAGGATGGTTGTTAAGTGAGTTGTGCACAATTTTACAAACTTTTGGCCATGGTTATTAAGGAATCACCACAGTTGTTAAGCGAATCTGGGGCCTATTAAGTGAAATTGGCTTTGCATGTCAGAAGCCAAGTGGGAAGTTTGCAAATGGTAAAGACATGATCCTGGGACCATACAACTGTGGTAAGTAATTTCTGGTTGCCAAGCACCTGAATTTTGATCATTTTGTGACTGCAATGATTTGATCATGATGCTGCAATGGTCCTAAGTACGAGCACTGATTTTTTTTTTTAAAGTGCTGTTGTTAACTTTGAATAAGCTAATGAATGCTTACAAATCAAGGGCTACCTAGTTTGGTTCATTTCCCGTTTTATGCTGCCTTTCAGGATAGCTAGCATCTCAAAGGGCTTTACAAACCATGTAAAGAGAAATACAGTGAATACTGTACTATTCAAAAGGAAAGAAACTTGTAGGACAACTGACGATAATGGTGGAAATAACTTGGCCCTTTGTTCCATTTTGGATTTTTTTCTTTCAGCTTCCCTAAATTATATCCCTGAGATAACCTGGTAGTTGCCATCCAAGTGCTAACTAGATGTGATTGTTGTGGCCTGCCGGTGACCAGCGGAGTCAGACAGTGAGGAGGTTGGAGAGGAACTTGGGCCAGTCCTGGGGGCTGAGGAAAGCTTGGATAAGGGGTCTGTGTCGGAGGCAGAGAGGGAGGTAGACAGCAGCAAGGCAGAGGAACAGCTGGAGCCTGTTCCCAGTGTGCGCATGCGCAGAGCTGCCAGAACACAAGAACAACTCAGAAAGCAGGGGAGACTCGGGAGTAAAGCCACACCTTGGAGGTGATTGGCCCATCCCATAGGAAATAAAAGAGGAGCGAACAGGGAGTGGGCTTTTGCAGGAAACAATTAGTTCATTCCATACTCTGAGAGACTCTGTGCCAAGTTTTGCCTTATACTGCGGTTGGAAGCAAGTTACGTGGCAGCTTGCCAAATTAGATAAGGTGTGTTAAGAAATATTTCTTTGAAAAACTGTTTGGACAAACCTTGCTGACTGTGAATGAACGTAATTCACAGTTGTGTAAATAAAAGAGGTTATGCCAGGACCAATTCCTGCCTCCTGCTTGTTAAGGGAGTCTAGGTCAGAACAGTGATTGTGCTTCATTTCTGAGTCTAATAAGGATGGCCAGGTGTTGTCACCCACTGAGATGGGTCCTCGCTTATTAGAATTTTAATCTCTGGATCCTCTCTACCCATCCTAACTAGACTGCAAGACAATTCTAAGCATGCATGAGAACCAAATCCTATGAAACCCACGTGACCTGCTTCTAAAAATGTATTTATAATGTTAAATTCTTCTTTGTATACTGCATACATAATGTAAACTGCTCAGAACTACTGAGGAAAGGCATTGGACTTCTTAAAAAATCTGGAGTGATACAATGCTTGGTAATATATCTTCCACCAGTAGAGAGAAGAAGGCTGATGTAGCAAGTTGACTGAATGCACTTGGAAAGAAGTTGGGGGCTGAAATACAGTTGTGTAAATGAGTCCCTTGGAGATAAGTTACATAGCAAAGGGCAAGAGGCACCGATCAGGCCAAAGAGGGATGATAAATGTGTTTATTACATTGGGTCTGCAATGTAATATATGACTAAGACGGCACATATTAGTAGAGTCTGGTAGATTGTCTAATCTGTTTGTTGCACTGAAAACGTATGAGAAATACTTAATTTATTAGAAGCTTCATATAATAACTTTCATCATTAAGAGAAAAAATGCATATTATTCTCTCTCACGGTTTTATAACAATCTATAATGCTTCACATCTGCCGTCTTAATTGGTGACGGAGATATATGTTGTATTTTAGAGGTGCGGATTTTGCACAAGCTGTAAATAAATCAGATCGGCATTATCACCAAAATATGTGCACCTATATATGCAACACATGCGGCAGAGATTTCTTCCCAAGAGCAGAGTGATGTCTCCCTCAGAGGTAAGAGAAGGAAAGGGATTTTCTTTCTTCAAACTGTCTGTCACCTTCCAGAACATCTTCCTACTATTTATCATAATTTCTTGATCGGTAATTTCTTTGGAAAAGATGATAAGTTGCTGGGGCATTTACCGAAGTCTTTAGCAGCCAGTCTTATTCCTTTAATCCTCCTGATCCATACTCAAGTAACTCATGGCAATTGGGTTGTATTCACTTGCTTTCGCTACCAGTTCGCAAATGTGAGCTCACGTGCCACCTGTGCACATGTGCGGAGCCTTCCACGTATGCACAGAGTGTCAAAAATGGGACGTGATGACATCCGGGCAGGTGGGCGGAGCCTCCCACAGCTGCCGCTACAGGTTTGCCCAAACCTGATAGAAACATCTGAATATCATCATTGATGGCAATACAATAATTATTTGAAATCAGAAAACATTGAGAGGTCCAATCAACAGTGCCCTGCATAGTCTTAAGTCATACAATTTGTTGTGTCTCATAGCTATACCCCCCCCCGCTCCAGATTGAATGGATGTCAGCTAGAAATTCCTGTAGTTGTACAACCACCATGCACTTCCTTTCAGAAATGTTATCCTTGAAGCAGGCCTATACTTAGTTTAATTAATGACATATAAGGGTGGGCCTTCACAAAGGCAAAACTACATATTCAGTCCACCAGTCATTTATTTATGCTTGAGCTGTGGTGGCGCAGTGGCTAGAGTGCAGTACTGCAGGCTACTTCTGCTGACTGCCGGCTGACCTGCAATTTGGCAGTTCAAATCTCACCAGGCTCAAGGTTGACTCAGCCTTCCAGCCTTCCAAGGTGGTAAAATAAGGACCCAGATTGTTGTGGGGAAATAGACTGACTCTGTAAAACCGCTTAGAGGGGGCTGTTAAGCTCGGTGAAGTTGTATATAAGTCGAAGTGCTGTTGCTATTGCTAATTATCTCTGTTACCCAATCTGATGCCGTGTTGCAGAACCAATCAGCCTGATGTTTTGAAACTTTGGATTCTGTTCCTCCCCAATATTAATTATAGACAAACATATTTAGACAAGTATATCTATAGCTACAGTACATCTAACTCATCAGAATAGAGCTGGAAAGGACCTTGGAGGTCTTCCAGTCCAATCCCTCCTCAACTAGGAGACTCTATACCAGTGTTTTTCAATCTTGGTAGCTTGAAGATGGGTAGACTTCAACTCCCAGAATCCCCCAGCCAGCACTGAGAAACACTGCTCTATACCATTTCAGACAAGTGTCCGGTCTCTTCTTAAAAATCTCCAGTGATGTCACGCCTACAACTTCTGCTGTATTTATATATACTTTATATGTTTATAAGGTAAGAACAATTGTTCTTACTTTATTATTATTATTGTATTATTATATGTTTATAAGGTAAGAACAATTGTTCTTACTTTAGATACATAGATACAGATATCGATATAATGTAGATATAGATAGTCTTGAAAACTCTGTTGCATTTAACATTTTCCTCCCACTCTAAAGCCAATGTTGAAGAGTTATACCCTTAGCTCATTTAAGTTACAATAAATGTGAAGATTTCACATTACTCGGTGGGAATATTTCTTGTCAACTGAAATATTCTCCTCTGCTCACCCCAGCCCCCTTGCTCAAGACACATAATCAAACTATGGCCAACCTCTAAGGATAAGACTTTAATAAATTAAGATTAAAAATAAATAAATAAATAAATAAATAAAAAGGAGTTGTTAAATGGAAGCTTGGTAATGCGGTAATATTGAGTAAAAAAAATAGCGTTCGGATCCCGTAGACCTAGTTTGTCAATTGATAAATTAATCTGTTAAAGAAATATTGGATTTATATTTAACTTGGAAAAACAGGAGAAGCTCTTTTCTTCTGCACTTATAACTTTGAATACACTTTTCGGTTGCTCTTAGTTATCTCAAATTAAATCTTAAATTGAGCTTGTGGTCTTGTGAATTAATACCTTAGCCTTTCAGCTCTTTTGCTGAGGCCATACAAATCTAAGGGTAGAACTGGTTGCTGGGTCAGGTCTTGGCATGTAGTCTATAGAAATGGTTTAATGATGCCCACAGATGTTTGCATTCTGTACGTGAGATCTTTAATGCATTGGTGGGCTCGGCAAAGGTCCTTGATTATCGCCTGATTGTGTTGCCATGGCCAATGAATTGAGCAGAAGCACATTTGTCCACATAATGTATATAACAAGAATCAGTGCATATAAATAAGCGCTATTTGGAAGTGCACATTTGAAGTAAAATTAGTAAAAGGGGCCATTCTGGCTCCTGGCTTTCACAGCAGCACAAATCTATCCAAAAGGTGTTACAAATTACCCAGCACTTTCTGCAGGAGTTTGTATATTTGTACTCAGTACATTTTTTTCCCCCAGTCAATGCATTCAAAGAGAATACGGGTCAACTGACAGCAGCCGTGAACGGGAGTATATTTTCAGGGCTATGTCGTATTAAGTGGAGAGAGCACACAGGATTTTTTTTTTTAAATTGTCAGTCCCTCAGAGATGCATTTATAAGATGGAGAGCCCTAGAAATCCAATTAAATAAATAAAGATTGAATATGCCATATGCTCGTGATGGTGAACCTATGGCAGGCATGCCACAGGTGGCACACGTAGCCATAACAATGGGCACGCGAGCTCAGCTCACCAGCTGATTTTGAGGCCTTCTGGGCCCACCAGAAGTAGGGAAATAGGTTGTTTCCTGCCTCTGGAGGGCCTCAGGTGGTGGTGGCGAAGGCCTCTCAACTGGCTCCAGAGTCTTTCAAGGAGTCTGGGGAGGGTGAAAACGGCCTCTCCCCCCCCCCCCAGGAGGCCCTCCAGAGGCCAGAAATGGCCTCTTTGACAACTTCCGATGGGACCGGAAGGGCCATTTTTTGCTGTCCCTAGCTTCCAGAGCCTCTCTAGGAGTCTGGGTTGGGCAAAAACGGTCTCTCCCCCGGAGGTCCTCCGGAGGTCCAACTGGAAGTTGGCAAACCGGACATTTCTGGCCTTTGGAGGACCTCTGGGGGGGGGAGGCCGTTTTCGCCCTCCCCAGACTCCTAGAGAAGCTCTGCAGCCAGGTGAGGGAGAAAAACGGGCCTACTGGGTCATCATGTACCAGGAGTGGGGAGAGCTGTGGTGGTTGCGTGTATATGCGGGGTGGGGCACATCGAATTATGGGTGTGGGCACACGCGCATGCGACCCCCCTGCCCCCCTCTCCTGGCACGCGATGGCAAAAATGTATGCCATATACCATACATTAATGTTGACTCTTCCTGGCAAAAAATGTTTGGCAATAACAAGACAATTCTGTTTGTTTATTGGCAAAAGAACCATAGCTTAAAAACTATGTTAATTTGGGATAATCATCACCGGTTTCTTTAAATGTGTCAAACTTTAATCATTTTTCAAGAATGCAAGAAAGTCCACCAGTAATTCTAATGTAGCTTTGTTCCTGCATATATTAACCATCTCTCCATATAGATATTACAACAGATTGGCATCGTGTTTACCTATTAATTTGCATTTACCTTTATTGCATTTCTTTAATTTTATATCAGCTAATGGTGAAGTCTATGTAAAATTGAACAAGATCTAGCAGTCCTCAGCTCTGTTTGCCTTTAATCTAGACCTTCGCTGAATCTATTAGCCCTCCTCTAAAGATATTCTAATTGCTTAATATCACTCTCAAAGTGTTAATCCAAACCTTGAACAATTTGCCAAACGAGCGACTTACAGAACTGCTGCCTGCTGAAGCTAACTATAATTTACTATACATATTTAACCTTATATAGATAGCTTGTTTCATTTGAGGTGGCTCACAAAATTTCAGAAACCTTACTACTTTTAAACAATTAAGTGGAGAAATACTGTACGTAATTGAGCTTCTGGATGATTTTAAGCTTCACGCGTGCACTGACAGAAGAAAGTTGGTTTTCAGAATTATTTATTTTCAATTTTGTACATTGCAGAGATATATGTCTCTCTGTGTTTGTGTATGTAGGGGGAAGGGAGAAACAAATAGGTGTGTCTTTTTTTTTTCCTTTTATAAAAATACAGATCTGCACAAACCTATGGACTTTTGCTCTGCTATCCTAGGAAGACTTCACAAGGTCAACAGTTTGAGCCTCTTTGGAATCCAAAAATTGAATCTTGGTGCCTCCATTTTCCTAATAGGATCTGTGCAACCCAATTGGTGCTGACAGTTTTGGTCTCCTCTCTCTGTTGTGCTGTACATTTTTATTTGACACCAGAGATGGCATCAGTGTGGATTGGAGAGAGCATCTGTACAGTGGACTCTCTCTTGGGATTTAAGCTCTTACTCACACACGTCCCGCTTACCAGAGCTGGGTAATTCTACAGATGCCTTGCACGCTGGAGCAAAGATTCCTTTGTTTTGATTATTAATTGAAAGCACAAGAACAATCATTGCAAAACAAACCTACAATTATTATGTTACCTTATGTATTTCTTTTGTAACTTGTGAGATCAATGAGGATAAAAATATGGGGGATATTACTTTACACGAAAGTTTAAAAAAAAGCAGGGTTATTTCATTCTTTTTTCTTGTATATGGAGAATAAGGAATATTGGAACACGGTGCAGTAGGGAATTAAATATATTCATTTGTATCCACCTTGTAAGGCGAATGAAAATGGCACTGGTCTTAACTTGAGCTTGTTTCCTAAATGCAAAAAATCACCCTCACTGGGGGGGGGGGGGAGGAAGAATTGCTATCTCTTGCTGCACAAAAGTTATTTTTAAAACCCAAAGCCCAATGTTTTTTGTTAATGAGACTTTTAATCAGAACGTGAACTGATTGCAGTGATGAGGTGGTCAGAGTGAAATAAGTAGACAAAGTGGGGGAAGATACAGATTCAAATCTCCACTCAGTCACAGAGTTTAGTCCCGTGATGTGAACCTATGGCATGCATGCCACAGGGGGCATGCAGAGCCATATCTGTGGGCACGCAAGCGTTGCCCTAGCTCAGCTCAAGTGCGCATGCATGTGCTGGCCAGCTGATTTTTGGACCTTCTGGGCCCACTGTAAGTCAGGAAATGGGCCTCCGGAGGCCTCCAGAGTGGTGGAGGCCGTTTTCACCCTCCCTAGGTTCCACGAAAGTCCCTGGAGCCTGGGGAGGGCAAAAAAATGGGCATTTTGGGCCCACTGTAAGTCAGTAAATGAGCTGTTTCTGGCCTCTGGAGGGCCTCCGGAGGGTTGGGGGAGGCCGTTTTCATCCTTCCCAGGCCCCAAGAAAGCCCCTGGCTTTCGCCCTGGGGAGGGCAAAAAAATGGGCCTACCGGGCCAACTGGTGAGCTTTTTGCCATCGCATGCTGGGGGCATTGAATTATGGGTTTGGGCACATGCTCCCCCCGCTTCTGGGGAGAGCAAAAAGGTTAACCATCCCTGGTTTAGTCCATAGTCTTGGGGATGGAGTCCCTCTTTCTCAACCTAAACTTAAGCCATGGTTTCACAAAATATATCAATCTCATTGTTGTTGGGAATTACTGAGATTCTCCAGAGCTCCCAATAATTTCTCGCATGTGCTCTTAGTGTTTCTGTTTCCCATGTGTGGCACATCAGTGAAGAGGAAAACAGTAACATTGACCCTATAAGGCTCATCAGTTGACACAGGCCAACTTTTGTTCAGTCACTATTAAAACCGTAAACTTTCCCAGATATGATCTTACAGAGTACAAAATGAAACCTAGGAGATGACCCAGACAACCCATAAAATATTTCTGCTTGAACAATTGGAGACTGGAAACATATGAAATGGCTTCTCAATGATACATATTGGCTAAATGATGTCTCCCTAATTATTAATTAACCTTTCATCATTTGTTATGAGGTCATGCTGTTTATCCATTTTAAATCTTTAGACAATATTTTTTTGTGGTTTGGAGACTTTGAAGATATTCAGAGAAAGTCATATCTACATGTATCCTGAAAACCATTAGAATTTATGTCTGAACATTTGTACTGGGGGCCGCACGTTGGCTCAGTGGGTAAGACACTGGGCTTGTTAGCTGGAAAGCCAGCAGTCCTGGTTCGAGACCCAAGCTCCACGTGACAGGGTGAATTCCTATCCTCACCCCAGCTCCTGCCAACCTAGCTGTTCAAAAGCATACAAATGCAAGCTGTTCCATTTTGATGGGAAGGTAACAGCGCTACATGACATCATGCTGGCCACATGACCACAGAAATATCTTTGGACAGTGGCGGCTTAATGCTCTTGAAATGGAGATGAGCGCTGCCTCCTATAGACAGCCAGGATTAGCGGAGTAAAATCTGCAAGGACTCCCCCTTTTACATTTGTATTACCACAACAGGATGATTCCCTTTGCTTAACTTAATGATTCTTACTTGCTGAGAGTAATATTATCTCACATTCAAGTCTGCCTTTCATCGTTTCATGGAATACGCCTTGCGAGTAAACCAGAAGAAAGGAAGGACAAAAAGGGAATGACAACAATAGTACTGGATCATTTCTCTCTCTCTCTCTCCAAAAAGTTGACTGAACAATGTAAATACTTTTTCAAGGGAAAAAAAAATCTACTCAACCAATCTATAACTACTTTAACCCGGGGTCAAGTATTCTGAGAAAAGAAAGTGCAGATGTATTCTTACAACATTGTCTTAAAGTTTGGTTTCAAGCAACAATGCACAGTGTTATATCCTCAGAGTATATATTAAATTCCCCCGCCTCCTCCTTTATAAGAAAAGGGGGAGGGGACATCTATCTGAACAAGTAGTATTTCAAAAGCCTTTTTGAGAATGACATATTTCATCTTGGAGAGCTTTTCTCTGCAACACTATTATTTGGGCTATTTAATCAGAATGAGAGAGTAGCTAGAACAGAAGGATTGTTTTATCTGGCTCAGCCTCTTGGATTTAAAAGATATGTATGCATATTATTATTTTTAAAAGCCGTTCTCATGTTTGCGAACTCATGTTCCAACCCTCTTCTCCAGAGGTGGGCTTCACATACGAAACACAGCGATATAGGATGGGATTGCATCCGAGCGGGTGGGCGGGCCCAGCCGCAGATCGTCAGATCACCTGCACCGATCCGAACTCTGCTCTTCTCCCTCCTTTGCATTGAGAGGCAATTGTAATATTCTGCAAGATGTAGAAGGAACATATTTAAAAAAAAAAAAATTAAGCAAGGTCATCTTGTATCTTTCAAACAATGTAAGGGAGTGAGGGGGTAGTTTTTGTATTTGTGTCTATGTGTGTCCTTTATTCCTTCCATCTTTTTTTCCCAGGAGCTTCAGACAGTTTATATAGGGATCCTTGAAGAGAGTTCAGCACAAACACAAGATAGATTGAGCTGAGAAAGGGTGATGGGGTGAAAGTCATCAATGAATTTTCATTGTTGAGGGCAAACATCGTCTCTTGATCTTTCCAGTTTTTCCACTCCAGTTTCTTTAACACTATATCACTTTGGCTATCTATTTATGCCTTCCTCTGACAAAGGCTGCTTTAAAATGTTGTATGTTTCATCTTCTGATATTCTATTCAGTCTTACATTCCGTTCATTTTCTTGTGAATCTCCCTCTGAGCTTTATTCTCTTGTTTTGAGATCACCATTCAAGGCTCTACCTTGGATTGTCCCAGGTTTTGAGATTAGATTGGAGGTGTTTAACAGCCAATCTTCTTTCTTTACAGTATTAAATGCCTGGTTTGGATTATCCTCCTTAGAAATATTCATTTGATGCTTAGTTCTGCAAAGAATTTTTTGCTGATATTCATCTGCATTTAACACCTTCCTGCATGTTCAGAATGATTGCTGTTAGGTAGTAGTTCAAAATATTGATTTTTTAAAAAATTATGGCTTGGATTGATAGTTACTTGAAAGCCCTTATAATGGAAGGGTGGGATACTACTAATGGTAATACTATTGTGGGCATCGTAACAGCTGTGATGAGGCAATGATTAGAATGCAGTATTGCAGGCTAACGGTACCGGCTGCCAGCAGTTTGATTCTGACTGGCTCAAGGTTGACTCAGCCTTCCATCCTTCCAAGGTCCATAAAATGAGGACCCAGATTGTTGGGGACAATATGCTGACTCTGTAAATTGCTTAAAGAGTACTGTAAAGCACTGTGAAGTGGTATATAACTCTAAGTGCTATTGTTATCTTGAAGTCCTACATAGTGACAGTATTTCGTATCTTTTGTATCTGCTGAAAAGAATGACTCTATAATACCACAATAGATGCAGGAGCACTTGAGACTTTAATAACAATATTAGGGCAGAAATAAATATAATGCAGCTCCTAATGATGGAGTCAGGGGTGGGCTTCAAAAGCTTTAGCAAGGGTGTTTGTAAGGATGATATTTTTAAGTTGTTTTTTATTTTAATTTAAATTAAAACTTTTTTCCAAAAAAAATTTAGCAAGGGGTTCTCTGCCCATTTGCTGGGTGGGCGTTACCATGGTAGGCGTGGCCTAGTCGGCCCTATCACAGGCTGGCCATGCCCACTTTTTCCATCGGGGGAAAAAGTAATGATACATTACATGACGATGCTGTGACGATGCGAGTTTGATACCCCTGACCTAGATCCTACCTCCCCCAGAACCACTGAAATCCTTATCTAGTAGTTCCCAAGAGAATGCATTCAGCCTGGTGAGATTCTTATAAATAGCCATGTAGCAATAAAGAAGTAACTTAGATCAGCTCACTGTGTCGATCTGCTTCCATGTGCCTGCAAATTTAGGAACAAACAGAGACCTAGAGATGATGTTTCAGTACTAGCGCAATAATATCATAATACCCAGTTCCAGTTAGTATGGGACTGCATCAGGGGTAGGTTCTACTTACCTTTACTACCCGTTTGCAATGGGGCCACGCACGCTCTTCTGCGCAAGCATTTTGATGATGTCAGGGTCAGTGGGAGCCTCCTGCCGGTTTTACTACCGGTTCTATAGAACCGGTGCGAACCAGGGACAACCTACCACTGCTCAGCATCTATATTTTGTACCAATGGATGATTTAAAACCAACAAGAACAATCCTATGCAGTATGCATTGAAAAAATCTCAATAGGAAGTGACTTAAAACATGGATAACTGGAGGCTACCTTTGATCACTGCTGGCTGATCAGTTTAAACTGGTTTTTTTAAAAAAATCACCATATTCACTTGTGCTTCTGGTAATACCAATCTAGCTCAATGAAGCTATGAGCTATGCCGTGCAGGGCCACCCAAGTTGAACAGGTCATAGCAGAGAGCTCTGACAAAACATTATCCACTGGAGAAGGAAATGGCAACCCACTTCAGTATCTTTGCCATGAAAACCCCATGGACAGTACCAAAAGGCAAAAAGATATGATGCCGGAAGATGAGCCCCTCAAGTCGGAAGGTGTCCAATATGCTACTGAGGAAGAGCAGAGGGCTAGTAAGCAGTAGGCATGAGCTTAAATGGACTCCAGAGGATGGTAGAGGACAGGAAGGCCCGGAGGAACGTTGTCTGTGGGGTCGCGATGGGTCGGACATGACTTTGCAACTAACAACAAAATATCTTCGATGGATCGGCAAGCTTTGTGCATTCGTCCAGACAAATTAATCTTTCTGTACTCTCAATTCTTTCATTCAGTTTCAGTGTGTTAACTCCTGTCTAGTCCTTTTGTGTGTGTGTGTGAGTTTCATAGTTTCACCTGGCTCCAATAAAAAAGGAATGGAGAAATACGAGTGTTGATAGTATTATTTTTTAGGAGACAGGCAGACCCTACTTATGAATGATTATGTGCTGGATTAAATATAAGTCTGTAGGATTCAAAGAGAGAAAGAAATGAAAAATAACCTAGCATCCCTTGATGGAAACAGCCATTGTAGTTTCAGCAAAACAGCAGCAATCTTTACTGCTCTTATTCAGTTCAGAAAATTCTCCAATGTGTTCCCTCCAATTTTGGAGATAATATTACTATCAAGGCTCACAGTGACTTGACGGCCTTTACCAGCTGTTAATTTATCTGATTTCCATTGAATTCTAAAACCATTTAAATAAGGAAAGTCACAACATCCTGAGGGACCAAACTCCCTAGTTCAGTGATGGCTAACCTTTTTACCGTTGCGTGCCAAAAGCGGGGGTAGCGTGAGGGGGTCATGCGGACGTATGCCCATACCCATAATTCAATGTGCCTCATGCATGTGTGTGTGACTCCCCCTGCACTACCCCTGTTTTTGGTACATGATGGCACGGTGGGCCCAGTAGGCCTGTTTTTTTGCCCTCCCCAGGCTCCAGAGGCTTTCTTGGAACCTGTGGAGAGTGAAAACAGCCTTTTCCACCCCCACCCCCCAGAGGCAATATGAAGCATATTGTTGAACTAGGCCCGTTTGCTGACTTCCGATGGGTCCGAAAGGCCCGAAAGTCAGATGTGCGGGCCAGAGCTAAGCTAGGGCAACACCCACAGGCCCATCAATATGGCTTCACATGCCACCTGTGGCACATGTGCCATAAGTTCGTCATCACGGCCCTAGTTCAACAATATGCTTCGTATTATTCTTAAGATAAAGGAGCCTGGATAGCTCAGCAGACTAAAAGCACTGTGATTAAAGACCAGCTGTCTGCAAATACTCTAAATTCGAATCTCACCAGGCTCAAGGTTGACTCAGCCTTCCATCCTTTGTAAGGTAGGTAAAATGAGGACGCAGTTTGTGGGGGCAATAAGCTGACTTTGTATAAATATACAAAAGTATGAAGGCTATTGCTTAACGCATTGTAAGCTGCCTTGAGTCTCCGGAGAAGGGCGGCATATAAATCAAATTAAAAAAATAAATAAAGAAGATATTTGGCTTTGGACTGCCTAAAAAATAAATGAGTAACCAAATTGAAGCCGTGCAGACATTAATTGTGCACTTCCTTCTAAGAAGTGGGGAGGTTATTTGGCATTGTCAGTCCCTGGGAGAATCTTTTTTTTTTTTTTTTCATTTCAAGAGCAAACTTTTCCTAGAATTTGCATCAAACATATACTTGAATGTCATTTTTCTCCCATTCCAGTTGTCATTTATATATACATATATATATATATATATATATATATATATATATATATATATACACACACACACACACACACACACACACACACACACACACACACATAACAACATTCCCTTTTAGTGCATGTAAAGAAATGTGTTGCAAAAAAAAATGACCTTCAAAATATGAAGTACCTTCTATCAGCATGTGTGATCACAGAAAGAAAACATTCCAATTTCTTCCCAAGCTGTAAGCATGGACTTTTAAACCGTTATGCCTTGTGCTCTAATTTTGCTTATTTGGCTTTGCATTTGTGAGAAGGAGAAGATAATGTGTGTGACAGTGCACACATAGACACACACACACACACACACACACACACACACACACACACACACACACAGCTACCCCTGACTGTATCTCAATAACAATACTGGGTAACTGAAAAAAAGTTTTCTCTGTAACTGTAAAGACTTGTGTGCCTTACATTCACAGGGGGCTGTTAATGCTCTTGTAATAAACATTATTTATGATTGTTAATTGAAAAGCATTCAAAATTGCCACAGCGTATTTATTTTGTCATTTAAATTTCTTTGTCTCCCCCTGTTGCTTTGGCAATAAAAGGTCATAGAGAAAACACACCCTGGGAACGGTTTTCATTAAGAAACTCCATGTCAGGGGAGAAACACTTGAGAAACAAAATTATTACAATTATTATACTGTCTTTTCAGAAGAAAAAAAGGCAGAGTCATTAAAACATTACAGAGCTGTAATCAGCAGATGATCCTGGGGTTACTTTTCAGGATGTTTTGTAATTAAGGAATTGGTTTTAATAACAAAGTCAAGACATTACCAGCACTTGGAACGAAAAAGAAAAGAGAAAGAAAGAAAGAAAAAGTTGGAGATACTTTATAGTTAGATAAACAAAGAACTTGTGATTGTACTTTTAAGGCATCTGAGATATTGCAGACAATTAGGCAGTCAGGTGTAAATTACAACATTTTGTTACTCTTTGACTTTCTTCTCCTTCACTGTCATTCCTCGAGCAGTTCCTAGAACTCCAGGGTTATCTTTAACCAGATTTATTCTAGATTATTGAAATCTTGACAATCGTGTATGGGTACTTTAGTACCCAGTTTATCTCTAAATTTAATACAGTCTACCAAACATAATTTGGAGTGATGAAGATTAGACAGGAAAAAGGATTGTCTCAGATAACTTATTATAAAATAACTTGTAAATTACTTTCTATCTTTCTGTCAGGTCCAAAGAAACCAAGAACGACACATGGAATTATTTCTGAGTAGTTACTTTATTGTAGCTGACCTGTAGACAGATTCTTGCCAGACTAAACAAATTATCTGCAATAACCACAGGTATCCTCTGTGAATTGCTAGGGAAGATCCAACTTTGCTCATAAAACAGAGCATCATAAGGGCTGAAAGGAAGTCTTCTAGTCCAACCCCTTGCTCAAGGTGGGAGACCTCTGTTCCTGCCCATCAGACATACGAATCTCTGTTATCTCTGGCAAAAGGCCCCTCCCTCCTGTGACTCCAGACCATACTCTTCCACATCTTCACAGTAATAAACGTGGTCTGGGAAGCTATAAAGGTAAAGGTTCCCTTCACACATATGTGCTAATTGTTCCCGACTCTAGGGGGTGGCACTCATCTCTGTTTCAAAGCTGAAAGCCAGTGTTGTCTGAAGACGTCTCCGTGGTCATGTGGCCGGCATGACTAAATGTCAAATAGAACGCTGTTACCTTCCCGCCAAAGGTGGTCCCTATTTCTCTACTGGTATTTGTTACATGCTTTCGAACTGCTAGGTTGGCAGAAGCTGGGACAAGTCACGGGAGCTCACCCCATTACGTGGCACTAGGGATTCGAACCGCTGAACTGCCGACCTTTTGCTCAACAAGCTCAGCATCTTAGCCACTGAGCCACCTTTTGGGAAGCTATAGAGATAGTCAATCCAACTATTTAAGGAATAGTCCCAAGTTTCAGTTCTTGATATCACCTATTAGAAAGATCAGGTAGTCTGTGAGAACATGAAGACATGTTTCCAACCACACATCAACCTAACTAAATAAATAGTGATCCTTTTATAAACCACCTTCTTATGAAATAATGCTCAGTCAATTATGGTAACAGTGTCCCCACCTCTACCATCACCTTCCTTTTCTCTCCTCATTTGATTTGCTTGTTTAAAATTGTTCATATAACTCCTTCTTACGTGATTGCTTCTATCTGGTATCTCCATGCCTTTGATACCATTCTGGTATTCCTGCTGTCCACTGTCCTCCTAATGGGGGGAAAGTGACACTGGAAGCGTAATTGCGTTTCCTAATTAAGTGTAATTAGGCGAAACCCAGATGATATATTCAGTGGGCTTTTACAAGAGCCAAAGGTTGAGGGCTTTTAGAATTTCATACTGGTTTTTCAAGTAAGCACAATGCATAGGTTGAAGTAAAGATACTGTTGTTAGAACTTGCTTGATCAAGGCCTAAGAACAACAGGTGGAAATTAATCAAGGAGAGAAGCAACCTGGAATTAAGGAGAAACTTCCTAACAATGAGAAGAATGAATCAATGGAAGGGCTTGCCTTCAGAAGTTGTGATGCTTCTTCACTGGAGGTTTTTAAGAAGAGACTGGACATCCACATGTCTGAAATGGTATAGGCCAGTGATGGCTAACCTTTTTGCCATCGTACACCAGGAGGAGGGGCCGGGGGAGGTTTGCACGTGTGCGTGTCCACAACCATAATTCTATGTGTCCTGCCCTGAGCTTGTGCGTGTAACCCACCCCTTCCCTCCCCCACTCCTGGCACACGATGGCCCGGTAGGCCCATTTTTCTTTCTCATCTGGCTCCAGATCCTCTCTATGCGTCTGGGGAGGGCAAAAACAGCCTTCCCCACCCCCTCGGAGGCCCTCTGAAGGCCTGAAACGGCCCATTTCCCAACTTCTAATTGGACAGGAAGTGACATTTTTTGCTGTCCCCAGCCTCCAGAGACTCCTAGAGAGGCGTGCAATAGCAATAGCACTTAGACTTATATACCACTTCATAGTGCTTTCGAGCCCTCTCTAAGTGGTTTACAGAGTCAGCCTATTGCCCCAACAATCCGGGTCCTCATTTCACTGACCTCGGGAAGGATAGAAGGCTGAATCTATCTTGAGCCAGTGAGACTCGAACTGCCTAACTGTAGCCGTCAGTCAGCAGAAGTATCCTTCAGCACTTCCTTCTAACCCTGAGCAGAGGGTTGGACTAAAAGACCTCCAAGGTCCCTTCCAGTTCTATCCTATTGTAAGAACCATGGGAGGATTTAGCTGAGTAAGGATATACTCGTGGTGTATTTCTCCCCCTCTGCACTTGGTCATCTCCTTCTTAGAAACTAGGTTTTGGGGTTTCCTGGACTTAATGCGGTAAAAGCACTCTACCACCATAACTATAAAGTTGTACATGTTGACAGCCTAAGTGATATTTATTTTTCCAGCCTGAATTCTTTTTGGAACATGGGGAAATAAATACATCCTCTTATCTAGCATGTGCCTGAGACGGGAAATAAATTCTTGTTTTCTCGTACTCCTGTATACCAAGGGTCTGCAATGAATAATTCGGGCAATCTCCCTGAATAGGAGACTGTGAAGAAGCTTCTCTATTACCAACGATAATTATAAAACTCATAATGGGAGCAGGAGGAAGGACCACCATCAATCAGAGAGGAGAAACAATGGGGAGTGATATGTATGTAAAAGTGAAAATGGCGAAACCTCATGCAGAAACTCAGTAGTGTTATTTTTTTTTTCCCCTTTCCTTTTTCCTTTTTCTTCGGCAAAGCTATAAATCATGGTGGGCTCATAATTTTCAGGGCAATTCATATCCCGCAATTAAAACATAACTTTTTTCGTAAACTGTTCAAGCTAATTCACACATGCTGTAGCCAGCTGTGACGTTAGCCACTCATCCCACTGCATGAGACCAACACAGCAACACAGTCCCAACAGAGGAGCAAAATCAAGAGTTGTTCTGGTTTTGAAGCCCCAATATTAAGTAGGCGAGAACTAGAACTTTGTATCTCCTCCAACATTTGAAATGGTAATAGAGGAAGTAAAGAAGAAGTGTCAGCGTTCCAGAATAACCTAACTCCCAGTAAAAACTCTGAGACAGGCATTTTCCTCAAAGTCCCCATTTATTAGAGTAGGTATACTGGCACATCTGGGAAACAACCAAATCTGAGAGTTCTGGGTTTTCCATCAGTAAATCAAAGCCCCCAAATCCATCCCCTGCACCCATCAGTTCATCACATGGTCCAATCACGATCCGTCCCAACTCAAGACATCAACCACTCCTCCTCCAGATGCAGGAATACCATGACCTTGACCGAAAAGAAGAATGTTATTATGGCTAACTACATTCCCTCTACTAAATGCCCCCTCCTAATTTCCCAAGTAGAAGAATGTAGCAGCCTGGAAGCTTCCGGTGTTAATATGGCTTCCAAAGCTGACAGGAAGAATGCCATTTTGTTCAGGACTCAGGCTTTTGGAGACGTGTGACAGTGATCCCAAGTCCCTTTCACATGAATAAATATTTTATTTTATTTTTAAAAATAAACAGATAAATAGAATAGAGTTTTAGTAATTCCTAGTAGAAATGTATGGTTGTGAGAGTTGGACCATAAGGAAGGCTGAGTGCCAAAAGAATTGATGCTTTCAAATTGTGGTGTTGGAGAAGACTCTTGGGAGCCCCTTGGACAGCAAGGAGATCCAATCAGTCAATCCTAAAGATGATCCTAAAGATGATTGTTCTTTGAGGGGACTTACACTCAAACACTTTGTCCACCCAGTGGGAATGGAGGACTCCTTGGAAAAGGTCCTGATATTGGGAAAGATGGAAGGCGAAAGGAGAAGGGGATGACAGAGGATGAGATGGTTAAATAGTGACTTTTGATGCAATGAATTTGAATTTGGGAAAAGTCCAGGAGGCAGCGGAGGACGGGTGTGAGGCGTAGTGTGTTAAGATCCATGGGATCACAAATAGTCAGGCATGACTTAGCCCCTGAACAGCAACAAATATTGATAGATGCAACCAGTGATGAAATTCAAGTTTTTTTACTACCGGTAGACGTGGCTTGGCGGGCGGTGTGGCTTGGCGGGCGTAGCTTGGTGAGCGTGGCAGGGAAAAGAGACTGCAAAATCCAGGGGAAGGATATTACAAAATCTCCATTCCCTCCCCACTCCTGGGGAAAGGATATTGCAAAATCTCCATTCCTACCCCACTCTGGGGCCAGCTAGAGGTGGTATTTGCCAGTTCTCCAAACTACTCAAAATTTCCGCTACCGGTTCTCTAGAACCTGCTGGATTTCACCCCTGGATGCAACCCACATAAACCAAAGCTCTTTGGGGTCCTTAATCCTTTTTAAGAATGTAAAGAGCCAAATCTTTAAGAGCTACAGTCCTAGAAGAAAGCTGCTGGACCTTTTACACTTGCAAATCCCAAGTCTGCTTCAAATGCAGAAAGCTGTGAAGAAGTAGGCCCTAGCAAAACCACCCAAGAGATCAGAAGACAGGAGGAAAGTTAATCTCAAAAACTTATCAGTTGTGCTGTATGAAGTAAAAAAGTTAGTGTAACCCAAGTGGCGGTGACATGATGTCAAGAATCGGAATGATAAGTTCGGTTGGTCAGAGGCCAGGTCTGGCACATGCTGTTCCCCAGAGTCCCAAAACCTGTTTTTTAAAAAGAAAAATCAGGCACTCTCCTCATTAGCAACATACATGAGTAACGGCCAAAGCCCCATTCTAATGCATTGTCTGTACTGTTGTAAAAAATTCATTTGATTAATATTTTAGCTTTGGCAAAGTGTGAATAGGCAGAGGAAGTTCTGTTTAATGACCCCAATTGTGCTAATGCAACAATCTAATGAAAACTTCACTCAGTTATGTTTGCATAATTTTAAATTTTCTCCTTTCCCTCTCACTGCAAAGTGACAGTGCTCACTTCCACCGTAAGGGCCTCTGTTGCTTTTTACTTCCCATAATACCTGCAATTTATCCTTCTGAGAGTGCCAGAAAAGCCAGACCTTAAATGAGCAAAAGTATCATGATTCATTTGCTTAAAAAGCTCTCGGGGCCTCCCAAATTTTCTCGGTTACCTCCCCTCCCAACTTACCAATGTTTGAAGATATTTCTGCTAATTTACAATCTGAAAGATAGGTGATAGTTGAGAGTTTGAAAAATAGATTACTGTCTTCATTAATACAGGTTTGACCTACAAAGTCTTCACGTACTTAATGATTAAAAACCAAAGTGCTAAATAATAAATTATAAGAATTTATAGGAGTCATCATCTTGAAATTAGCTTACCGAATGTTCTTATCATAATAAATCTGACTGTATGTCTAATTTACTATTAGCTGCCTAAAATTATATGTTGCAGGTAGATTTGATAAGGGAGGGGGGAGAGAAAATGGAAAACTATATATATATATATATAGTATATATTTCTGATGCCTATCTTTTATGGATGGAAACCAAATTGTATTTGTTTCACAAATGGGAATGCATTTAAGTAATCAGACTTGCTAGTTCAATTTGCACAAGTTAAAGCCAATCAAAATTATGTCACCCAGTGTTTTATGAGCTTTGGCCAGGCAGGTTGGTAGATGGATATCGATAATTGATAGATGGAGATAAATGGACAGTCTTGTAAAATCTATGGCCATATTTCGGTTTGTTTAAGCTCAAAATAGTTTCTCAAAGCTTTTTTTGCCTATCTGTAAAGATAGGGGAACATTTTGTGACAGAAACAGCCCGACAAGACGGAACTGGAGAGCTGACTTCCAACCAGCCATTCACACAATTTTCCATTGTTTCAGGGTATCCAAATTAACCAGTCAGTAACCTGTTGTTGAGCAGGTTTAATCTAATAATGATTTGACTGTTAGGAAAATTTGCATAAATATTGAGTTTGTTATTAAAATATAATATCAATATAAATTATAATGATATTGTTTCCTGATTGCTTATTTGTACCCTATGACTATCATTAAGTGTTGTATCTTATGATTCTTGAGGATCGTAGCTTTTCTTTTAGGTACACTGAGAGCATATGCACCAAGAAAAATTCCTTGTGTGTCCAATCACACTTGACCAATAAAAAATTCTATTCTATTCTATTCTATTCTATTCTATTCTATTCTATTCTATTCTATTCTATTCTATTCTATTCTATTCTATTCTATTCTATTCATAATACGAACTATCTTTTGGAAAGTCTAGCCCTTCCCCAAATATTGTCAATTATTTATTGATTTGGTTTGTTATTTATCTTCCACTGCCATCCAATTCTCAGCATCTTATGTAATAAGTAGAATTAAATACTATCATCCTCCTATATCTAAATAAAAGTGAGGTCCTCTGGGTTTTGTATAGATTTTTTCTTTCACTTTTAAGAGCATCCTTTGAGGTATTTTACCTCAAGTTTTGGTCATCATCTGTTTTGAATGTGTGCTAGATCTTAATATAAAAACAAGTCTGTTTACTGCTAGCCTCTTCAGTGCTGTTACCTCAACTCTGTTTACACAATGGTGGCCAGGAAAAAATTATAGTTAGGTAGCCAAATAAGATCCATATCACAAGTTGCTTTAAAATCGTGGTTTTGGTGGCTTTGATAATTTTCCTGTGAAAGAGAACTGTTGGGGTCCACCAGTAGCCTGCGGAGCTGGCAGCGGAGTCGGATAGTGATGAGGCTGAGGAAGAACATGGGCCAGTCCTGGAGTCTGGGGAAGGCCCGGACGAGGGCTCTGTGTCAGAGGCAGAGATGGGGCCAGGGCCATTGGGGAGTAATGTGCGGACTCCAGAGCCTCCAGAGGCTGGCAGTAGAGAGGCAGAGAAACAGGAGGAGCCTGTTCCTAGTACATGAGAAGAGCTGCCAGAAGGCAAGAGCAGCTAAAGCAGAGAGGACGACTCGGGAGTAGGGCCAAGAGATGATTGGTCCCTCCCATAAGGCTTAAAAGACCAGCAACGGCTCTTGGCCTCTTTGCCAGAAAACAACGTTGATAAACTTGGTTCTTATCTTGCTTGGTATCCTCTGCTTCTGAACTTTTGCCAAGAGAAGCATTCAACAGTTTGCCTAATTATTCCGAGGTTGGTGATAAGACTGTATGAAGACTTGGTTTGATTTAGTTTGGACTATGCTGAGTTAATTCTCAGCTGTTCTAAAAAAGTCTGTTTGTTTTCGAACTGTTTCCGTCGATTTCTACCTACCTGGGCCTGGGTCACAACAATTACTGTGGGGAGATTAAACCCTGCATGAATGTATGGATAACGAAAATAGGACTCGCTTCTCTGGTCTTTAAATCAGAGGGCGTATTCAGCCAGTTCGGACCAGTTCGGACCGGTACGTACGTGATTTCTGCCACCGGTAGCAGAAATTATGGGTGAGCCTGCCCACTCACCTTGGCTCTATGCCGTCCTATTTAGGCATGTTTTAAGCAGTGCTGTGGAGTCGGAGTCGGAGGAAATTTTGGGTACCTGGAGTCAGAGTCGGAGTCGGAAATACAAAAAACTGAGGAGTCGGAGTTGGAGTTGGAGTCGGAGTCGGAATATTTATCTCCCGACTCCACAGCCCTGGTTTTAAGGCCGGACGCAAGTAAGTGAATACCACTCCCGCTTTGAATATAATTTGAGAAGACATCTGCAGAATGGCTCAGGGTCCAGCATGCAAGACAGAGAAAGCACTTGAAAGTCTTTAGTACATTAGCCCAGCCAGCTTTTTTGTGGGGAGGGAATCTCAAAGACAAAACCCAGTACTAGTTGTGTTCTCCAGAATTAAACTTTCACTTTGCACTTGATGAAAGAGAAATTCTCAAAGTAGTTACCGCAAAAGAAAAAAAAATAAGAAGGGGGGAGGAAATTAGGAGGCTCTGTTCTCCCCCCACCCAACCGAGTTTCCAATTAATTAGAAATAAATTTGCCTTCAAAAAGGGAAGAAAAGCAGCTCGGGGATTTTCAACAGGAAGAAATGGCTGCTATGGCTGAAGGGAAGGCGTTTTTCTTTCTTTCTTTCCTTTTCTAATTTTTATTTATGGATGTTTAAGTATTAAAAATTAATTGAAATGGAATGTGCTAAAAAATCAGTTTTTATCGTTAGCTCTGGTTTTTTCGATGCCTAGTGTTGATGGTAAGGTTCAGATTTATCTGTGTCAACATAACAATTTGCAAAGTTACACTTACATATATCTTTTTGGCAAAACTTAGGCTGATTCACATCCAGGAATAAGTCATAGGAACCAGAATTTTGTTCTTTTCTTTTCTTCATTCCTGAAGGCTTTCTTTGGGAGACTTAGGTAGCATAAAAAAAAACTTTTCAAAGTTTTAATTCAAGATCTATGAATGATAATTTCTTCCAGTTTCTCTAAGGAGAAAGATAACTCCCAAGCATTTTTCAAGGGTTGAATTCCCATTTTAGGTTAAAAGTACCATTAGTTGACAGTGGAGGAGAAAGCCCCACCTGATGATATCTTACAATTGAATTGCAATATGGAAAACTACAGAAGTAGTGCACTTGAAGCTGCTTCTTCTTCTTCTTTTACTACTACTTCTTTTTCTCCTCCTCCTCTTTTTCTTTTTCTTCTCTTCCTCTTCCTCTTCTCCTCCTCTTCTTCTTTTTCTGCTCCTTTTCTTCTTCTTTTTCTCCTCCTCCTCCTCCTCCTCCTCCTCCTCCTCCTCCTCCTCCTCCTCCTCCTTTCATTTTCATGCTTTTCAGCCTAATCCTTTCCAATTTAGCTTGCCATATTATTTACTCAAAGTAGTCTTAAGCGTGACTTTTCCTGCTTTCATTGTTATCCTAGTTAACGTGCGTTCCCATTTCTAGGTTGATTTTTGGATCCGTTATCCACTCTGTTTTTTGGGTGGCGATGCATTTGCTAAATCAACAATAAAAGAAATATGGCGCTTGCTTTCCAAACAGAACGTGTTTCAGGCAGCAGACAATTTGTAATGTTTTCCGACAGGTATTTTTCCTCCTCGAGCTTCATTAACATTTCTAATTGCTCATTAGTTTTCTAAAAGGCTTGACTCAGCACCATCTATATGTCGACCTGTTCTCTGAAGCTGGCTGCGCTACCTAACAATGCAAGGTCATTGGGGGCCACTTCTATTCAAATACAGGCTCTCTATTTGTTTCAGAGTGAGTGAAAATATCCATATATGGTCCTGAGACGAGGACATTTTCATAGGACCAACCAGAGAAATTCTCAGCATTCATGACAGGAATGAAGGCATTTAGAATTTGATTTTTCCCTCCCTTGTTATGCTACCTTAACATTTAGAGTCAGAGTTGGCTAGCACTCCAAAAAAAAATTGGCATATCAGCTGCCTCTTAGTTGCATTTCCCCAATTAATAGCATCTAGATCATTTACATTCAGGTCATTCATACATCTTAAGTTTATACGCCTATGTTGGTTGAGGGAGGAAGGAATCCTTCCTTCCTTCCTTCCTTCCTTCCTTCCTTCCTTCCTTCCTTCCTTCCTTCCTTCCTTCCCCACCCCTCCCTTCCCCTCCCCTCCCTTCCCTTCCCTTCCTTTTTCCAATCTCCTTCCTTCCCTTCCCTTCCTTCCTTTTTCCAATATCCTTCCTTCCTTCCCTCCCTCTTCCAATCCCTCCCTCCCTCCCTCCCTTCCTCCCTCCCCCAATATCTTCCTTCCTTCCTTCCTTCCTTCCTTCCTTCCTTTTTCCAATATCCTTCCTCCCTCCCTTCCTTCCTTGAATCTCAGCAAGCGAAATCACATTCTGAAGGGTTCATTGGATATGAACCTCTCTTCCACCCAGTATGGCTCTCACATTGGTGGAGGGACAAGAGCTAGTCCGGTTTCAATTCCCACTCAGTCAGGAAATTCAATGGGGTGACTTTGGGTCAGTTATTATCCCTCTGCCCAATCTAGTTCACAGCATCTCTGTAAGGATAATAATAATAAACGCCAGTCTGTTTTTGACAATAAAATATTACATATACACAGAGGTGACCTTCTTTTCGAGATTCAATGGTTGCATTCACAGCAACACACTTTTTAATTATCAAATTAATCCATTTTCTGTGTTTGTACAATACATTTATAAACTGGCCAAATGGAATAGAGTTGCACTTTTTGCCAAAACATAGAGAGACTTAGGTTGATTGTAATAAAGCTTAACATACTGTGTGAACACAGTCATTAAGACATCTAGTTTAATGAAGAGAAGGACTAGGGGAGACATGATAGCAGTGTTCCAATATCTCAGGGGTTGCCACAAAGAAGAGGGAGTCAAACTATTCTCCAAAGCACCTGAGGGCAGGACAAGAAGCAATGGATGGAGACTAATCAAGGAGAGAAGCAACCAAGAACTAAGGAGGAATTTCCTGACAGTCAGAACAATTAATCAGTGGAACAACTTGCCTTCAGTAGCTGTGAATGCTCCAACACTGGAAGTTTTTAAGAAGAGGTTGGATAACCATTTGTCTGAAGTGGTGTAGGGTTTCCTGCCTGGGCAGGGGGTTGGTCTAGAAGACCTCCAAGGTCCCTTCCAACTCTGTTATTCTATATCTCCTTTAATAAGAGAGTTAGCATCCAAATGACTTTTTAAATGATGAAAAATATTAACAAAATCCTATGGCATGTAGATTACAAATAACATTCAGAAGTCATCCTAGCAAAATGTTGAAGCAGCAATCAAATTTTAAGCCTTTTTGATATGAAATTTATATTTTCAGATAATCCCAGTTTGAAACTTTTTTTAAAAAAATGTAATTATATAGGGCTATTAATAAAATGGATCAATTTTCTGCCAACCAAGCTCTGAAAGCATTTGAAATATTTCAAGAAAAATTGGGATTGTCTAAAATTGCAAAATGTCAATAGATTCAGTTAAAACACCTCTTATTTTCATAGGTTTAGTTCAGAGGCTTTACCCCAAAGGTGCTTTTTCAAGCACTGGATGGACGTTCTTTATTTTTCCGTGAAAACATTTCGCTTCTGTTTCAAGAAGCTTCTTCAGTTCTGACTGAATGATGGGGAGTGGAAAGATTTATATTCATTGAACATATCTGGTCATTTTTTCCAAGAAAAATAAAATCCAATTGCTTCTTGAAAAAAAAGCACCTGTGGGACAGCCATGATCTGGATGACTGAGAATCTCCACAGACATTCAGATGTCTTAGTGCTATCTTATACTTTTGAATTACAATCAGCGCTGGAAGATTTTGGATGATTCAAAGTTCAATATTTTTAAATAAACAATTCAGTAGTATCAGTACTGTGGATATTTATTTTTCATTTGCAATCAAGGATTGAAATACCTCACATCAAAAAATCAATAGTTAAAATCTTAAAGTATATGACACTTCTTATAATCTCAGGATTAGATTATTTCAATCAAAGATTGATTTATATTATTATTGGTTATTTATATTATTATTTCAGATATTTTTTTTTTAAATGGGCCTCTTGCTGGAAGTGTAAAATAGGCTGGAGGACTCTTGTATGATATGAGCTTTTGGTATAGTATGTCTTTTGTTGGTTTAACAGCTAATACATGGTGTTAAAAAGATCAATTAAAAAGACCTGAATGTATTTCTGAATTCCATATTTTAAAAATCCTGAAATTTATCACTATAGAAAAAAATAGATTTACTGAATGTAAAGAGAGTAAAAAGAGTTAAAAAGTTGATTTTTCAGTGTTGAAAAAGCTGTGTGACACCAGATTTGCTAGTGTCTTGGATCACTAAAATATATTTGTTTCCTGTTTGGGAGCTTGTACCGCTCAGTATAATTGCAAAGATTAATCAACATTATTTTATGTAGACAAGCTTTACAGATAGCTTTAAAAATTAGGCTGATCTTCCCTATGTAATATATTTTTTTCTCTTTTTTTCTTTGTTTTTATGGTTTTTTTAAAAAAATATTTTTCTCGCGTGTCTCTTTTCCTTTGTTCGTATCACTCCTCTCCATCAATATATTTAAACAATCATAATTAAACAATGAAAACAAATTCCTTAAACTGAACAAAGATCTCGTTTGGGAGTCTTTCCCCCACCCACCCCACCCACCCCTCTGCAGATGCCATTCATTCATCCTGCAAGTTAGTAAAACTAGGATGGCTTGTCATAGCTGTAAGCTATCAATAAAAATTAACGTACCACGAGAAATTGAAAAGGAGGAAAAGGCATTTAAATGTTCAGGGTCACGGAGCTATCCATGCATCCTTCCTGAATGTACTTGGGTGATAAGAGGCGTGATTGTTTGCCACAAGCTGTATTTCCAGATTATGTTCTTACATTATATAACAGCATGTTCAAATCAAGGGCAGGGGTACTAAAGTTGCATGAAATCAATAGGCAAAATGCAGTTTTATGTTACAGATAGTCTGGAACAAGGCAACGTACGCTAAATAGTTCAACATCTTTTTCTCCTAAACATACTTTGCCGTGTTTTGTCCCCCCCCCCCCCCCCCGCTTCAAATAGAGGCAGTTTTTCACTTAT
This sequence comes from Masticophis lateralis, assembly GCA_030761175.1. Lineage (NCBI taxonomy): Eukaryota > Metazoa > Chordata > Lepidosauria > Squamata > Colubridae > Masticophis > Masticophis lateralis. The sequence continues at coordinate 17,246,216 of JAUDYJ010000010.1, forward strand.
TACCACAATAGGGACCACAATTTCTGTCGCGAGCGAAGCTAGAGAGCGTACATGGGGGGGGGGCTCATTTTCGGTTCCAGGCGAACCGGTTTTTACAACCAGCAGCAGCCCACCACTGGCCAGTTTGGTGCAGTGATTAAAGCACCAGGCGTAACTGGAATTCTAGTTCTGTTTTAGGAACAAAGTCAAGTTGACTCTCAGTTGTAAGGAAGAAATCATTAGCAAAGCAACTTCTGACAATGTAGCCAAGAAAACTGCAGGGACTTGCAAATATTGCCAGGAGTCAACATTGCTTAAAGGCATCAAACACACACACACACACACACACCAAAAAATGATACTGAAGACAACAGGAATCTTATTTATTTGTTCAGAGGTATGTGTTATTCCAGCTGCAGTGTTAATAATCATGATAAAGATCAATAGAATGCCTTTATTTTAAGAAGCTGAAAAAGCTAAAAGCCGAGAGATGGTCTCACAAGAACGTTTTTAGATGTGTGTTCTGCTGTTACCTATCCTAACCACTTTTGTATGTACTGTATTTTTTGGAATATAAGACACTCCGGACTATAAGATGCACCTACCTTTTTTGGGGAGGAAAACAAGGGGAAAAAAATCTGCCTCTGCTTCCTAGCAATTTGTCTCGTTGCAGCAAACAGCAAACAGCCTGCTTTAGTTTTCATTTTCATTTTCAGCACAGCTTGATTAGCACAAGAAAAAAAATCTGCCTCCCAGCAATTTGCCTCCTTGCAGCAAACAGCGGAGGCCCGCCCAGCAATGGGAGTCCCTACAGCCTGAAACAGCTGAGGGTCAGGAAGCCGATCCAACCGTGAATCACTGCTTGTGCTAATCAGGTTGTGCTGAAGCTGAAACAGGCTGTTTGCTGCTTGCTGCAAGGAGGTAAATTGCTGGGAGGCAAAGGGTGGGGGTCAGGTGGGTGGGTGGAGCTACTTTCGGTGTATAAGATGCACCCAAATTTTCACCCTTTTTTAAGGGGGAGAAAGTGTGTCTTATACTCCGGAAAATACGGTAATTCTGTTAAAGCAATCACTCCTTGTTCTTAATGTAGAGCCATTTTTAAGCTTTCTTCCACACTTCAAAAGTAGAAACATTTTTCTGCTTTTACCTTCCGTCAGGTAGATCTTTCAAAAGCCCAACAGAGCAACAGCAGCGTTTCTTGCTCACTTCTGAATAGGAAAGGACTGGGTTTAACACTTGGTCTCTTGGTTTGCCGTATTCTCAACTAAACAGAACAGAAAACGTCTTGGGGACTGTTCTGCTTAAAACAATGGCCAATGAAGTGCCCTTTAAAATAGCAGGTGCAATTGCAACAATTAAGCAATATGAGTGTAATGTTCGATAGGTTCATTCAATCGTAAGAAAACGAGCAATATTTATTCCTCATGATGCCTAATGCGGACCATTGTTTCTAACATGTAGAATAATTCATGTGATCATTTTATTCCCTCTCACCCTGCAATTTTCTCTAACCCAGCATTGATTATCAAAATTCTTAACATCTGTCAACTAGATTCTGAATCTAGTTTCCAAAACGGAAAGAGCATCCATGTTTGAAATTTCTCCAAATTTGTCCATGCAGTCACCAAATCAACACCTTTCTTAACCACAAATAAACCATACTCCCGATGATGTCCTTTTTTGTGCAAAAAACATGTGTCTCTTTGTCATGTCCAGCTGTTTGCCAAACATCCCATCACACAGATCATTGAACTAAAATTGGAAACTCATAGATTGCTTCTTTTATTTAACTGATTAGTACAATTTATATCCTGTCTTTCTGTCTAATGGAACAGACAAGATGGTTATTATACGAAATAAGGAAAACAATAGATACGTACAAAATACCAAAGAGGGAAACTAAACACATACATTGTAAATCATAAAGTCATTAACATTTAAAGAACTGGCTAAAGCACTTTAATAGCTCCGTGATCTGTAGTTCTTTATTTTATTTTATTTTTAAAATTAAAGTAGGCTGTATGTCATGAAAAGATTTTATCTTTGATGGTTACAATCAGTGTAAATGCTCACCAAGGAAGAAAATGACACAGACACACAAATCATTGATGTATAAAAATAATTCTGAAATTAAAAGAGCAAGGAGGAGGAGAAGGAGAGAGAGATTCCTAAAGCTTCAATTCTTTTAAGAACTGCAGTTGAAATTCAAAGAGATGAATTTTAGAAAGCGTGTCTGTATTTGTGTGTGATTTAATGCCGTTTTTCCTATTTGAGTTTTTGACATCTGATGGATGCATGGCACCACGACTTGATAACCTAATCACCAAATGTTATAATTGAAATTTTTGTGTTATTTCTCTTTTGCCTTCCACTTTAATTGTAGCGTCTATTTTCAGACTTCCTGTTCTTGGTCTGTTATCCTGGGCTAAAAGAATGGAAATAATGGAATTCGTGGGCCTACATTGATGATGTTATTTTTTGTACATTTGTACTTAAAAAAAAAAATGCCCATGGGCAACAGTTCATTAGTATATAAATACAGTTTAACTTCCTGCAGAATTACTAATAATTTTTTTATTATTTTTAATACTTTTTGCTTAGTTTGCTTTGGATAATTTTCAAAGCGCTATTCCCAGTCGAGATTCCCAGGAGAAAAGAAATTCTACTATTGAAAGTTCCCCACCCTCCAATCCAAGAAGCAGCGACTAAGAGAAAACCCCTGGGTTATTTGTAACTTGATTTTATCTCAGTAAATTAATTGAGTGAAAGCAGAGTCAAAATCTAAGAGAAAATGCCTTTGAGCCATTTATATATAAGACTGTGCTTAAAAAGGGATACACTTTTCACAAACTCAGTGGAATGTTCTTTGTGTTTGAGGATACCGAAAGCTGTAAAATATATGAATCTGAATTTATAACATGTATCCGGGTATTCATTGTTCAAGTGTTTCTCAGTTTAAGTCATTCTTGCATTTACATATCACTTACCTTGCATATTCCTATCTGTTTATCTGTGCATAGTATCTTAGTGCTTATAAATCCTACACAATTCCCGGTTTACATTAAATAACATGTATTTATGTGGAGAGATATTTGTAATAATATAAATAAACAGGGAGTATCTTGGGTTTTTTTTTATCAACTAGTCTGAATGTGATGTAGCCATCACTTCTCAATGTCTTTATCTCAATGTCTTTTTTTTTATTATGGAGAAATAAGGGAAAATTTCCTCATGGTGAGAATAATTAATCAGCAGAATGGCCCGCCTGCAGAAATTGTGGAAGTTTTTAAGAAGAGATTAAACCTCCTGCTCAATTAGGAGACCCTACACCCGTGATGGCGAACCTATGGCAGTCATATCTGTGGGCACGCAAGCACTGCCTTAGCTCAGCTCCAGCGTGCATGCGTCAGCCAGCTGATTTTCGGGCCTTCTGGGCCTACCAGAAGTCACAAAATGGGCCGTTTCCAGCCTCCGGAGGGCCTCCAGGGGTGGTGGGAAAGGCCATTTTTGCCCTCCCCAGGCTCCAAGAAAGGCTATGGCTCCACAACTTCTGGAGGCAAGCTGTTCCACTAGTTACCGTCCTTACCGTCCTTACTTACTTACTTAGAAGTGGGAACAAGTACCGTACCATACTTGTTCCCACTTCTCCCAGAAAACTTCTCCTTGTTTTATTTTGTTTGATTTGTTATTATTATTTTTAATTGTTATGTCACCCATCTCCCCAACAAGGGATCTCTCTTTAGTGATCTTCCAGCCGTTGCTTCTTATCCTTCTTATCAGGTGCTTTGGAGAATAAACTGTCAGCCTCTCAAGTACTGGAAGAACGCTATCTTGTCACCCATTGTTCTTCTCTTGGTTAGACTAGACATAGCTAGTTCTCTGAATCTTTTACTTTGCTTTAGCCTCACTTATCATCTTTGTGAAAGGGACATGGTGGCTCAGTGGCTAAGACGCTGAGCTTGTCAATCAAAAGGTCGGCAGTTCAGCGGTTCGAATCCTAGCACCGCGTAACTGGGTGATCTCCCATTACTTGTCCAAGCTTCTGCCAACCTAGCAGTTCAAAAGCATGTAAAAATGCAAGTAGAACAATAAGGACCACCTTTGGTGGGAAAGTAACAGTGTTCCGTGCGCCTTTGGCGTTGAGTCATGCCGGCCACATGACCATGGAGACATCTTCGGACAGCGCTGGCTCTTCGGCTTTGAAACGGAGATGGGCACTGCCCCCTAGAGTCGGGGATGACTAGCACATATGTGCGAGGAGAACCTTTACCTATCATCTTTGTTGCTCTTCTTTGCATGCTTTCTAGAGTCTCAACATCTTTTTTTTTTCTATCATGGTGTCTAGAACTGTTTCCCTCAATCATTCATCATATGAATTAGCCTCCAGACTGCTAAACCAACCTAGATTCAATTCTTTAGCTATACCTGAATTGTGAGGACACCTATAGAACTTTGAACTTTCAAACAGTCAGGAATAAATGAAACCTTGTTTAATTTCTTTGATTTGGAAGGATGCTCGTAAGGTTGTTGTTATTTTTTCTTAATTGTTTCCTTATTCTTTGTATCAGGACTGAGTAGCAGACAAATTTGTATTAGAAAGGCCCATTTGTCTAACACACACCATATGAAATTGCATGTTTTCTCTCTCCCTCTCTCTCTCCCTCCCTCCCTCTCTCTCTCTCTCTCTCTTTTTCCAAAGGTACTTTTTGTATCTTGCCGTCAGTATTTTATTTACTAAGTTATCCAACCTTATAAATATTTGAGTAACTTTTTGGTCTGGATAAAAATCTTTCCCGGCAGCTCAGTGCAAATAGACTTTTTGCTCTAAGCGGCAATAGTAATCAGATAAATTAATATTGATTTGTAAGAAAATACGCTCTTTTAGAAATAAAATGCATTTTGCTAAATACTTATTTCTTTTTAGCCTTTTGCTAAACAGTAACCACAATCCATGCAGCAAAAATGTGAAGGGAAAAAAAAACAAAACAAAACAAGGGAAACCATTTCTCATGGTTTTCCCAGAGAAACTAATTATGGCCAAAATAATGGAAACTATAGTAGAGATTTTTTGTTGTTGTTGTTGTTATACAGCACATTTAGCAAAAATCCTGAAAGGGGGAAATCTGTCATTTGCCCACCCTCTGTTCATTAGATATACGGAACATTAAATTACAATTGTGGTGTGATTAATCTTTAAAGGAAATATTGTATTTGACTATGGCACCGAACCATAGTTTAATATGACAAAAATGCACAACAGGGAATCTTTGGTAAGGGTGGACAAATGTGTCACGTTTGTACATTTCTGTGTTCCTCATTTTTTTCCCAGTTTTCACGTGGCTCTATCCAATTTTCACATCATTTTGCAAGTTAAAAGAGAACATCTGCCTGGAAATATACGTCAATGCATGTCCAACATACCAAATCTTTTGTTCACCAAACACATCATTTGCGAAGAGTAGATAAATCCTGCCTCTAGTTCTTTTCCCTCTAATATACAGACATTAGGTAAAAGTAAAGGTTCCCCTCGCACATGTGTGCTAGTCGTTCCTGACTCTAGGGGGCGGTGTTCATCTCCGTTTCAAAGCCAAAGAGCCAGCGCTGTGCAAAGATGTCTCCGTGGTCATGTGGCTGGTGTGACTAAACACCAAAGGTGCATGGAACGCTGTTATTTTCCCCCCAAAGGTGGTCCCTATTTTTCTACTTGCATTTTTTATGTGCTTTCGAACTGCTAGGTTGGCAGAAGCTGGGACAAGTCACCTGAGCTCACCCCATTACACGACACTAGGAATTCGGACCGCTGAACTGCCGACCTTTCGATCAACAAACTCAGTGTGTCAGGTTTCGAGATCGTCTCAAATAAATTGCATTTCAAACAAAGTCTTTGATGAAAAACTCTCATTTATTAAGCACGACATTCTAACTCCGACTCATCGTAGCCAACACTGACTTCTGACCCAAAAACCCTCCCTTTCCTTTCCCCACTCCTCTGCACTCATTGGCCATTTTCCAAGTCACTCTACCCCTAATCTACTGCTCCAATTCAAAGGAATTTCCCCCTCCCATCCAGGGCTATGGAGTCGGGAGAATTGGGACATTTAAACTTGCTTTTTTTTAAAATTCCAATCTAAATTTAGTAGGAGTCGGTGCATTGTTTGCCGACTCCAACTCCGACTCCAGGTACCCAAAATTTACTCCGACTCCGGCTCCTCGACTCGGACTCCGGCTCCAACTCCACAGCCCTGCTCCCATCCCATCTCCTAGGGGATATTATCTCCAGGGAAAATAAGTAGGTGAAAAGTCAAATGTCCCTTTCCAGATGCCTCCGCTTCTCCTTCTTATGTCAGCACTAGAGTAAATGCAGCTTCAAGTGCTGACACAGTGTCTTAGCCACTGAACCACTGCATCCCTTTTTATACAGACTTTATGCATACTCTTATAATACATTAATTCCTGCACATTATTCTGGTTGAAGGACTAACCTGTGGCCCATTTGGAACTAGGTCACGTGAGCGGAGGACCGATGCACACATCTGCATGCATAGCTCAACTTGCACAAGCAGTGGGCTGGTGTGCGAGCATGCATGTGCGCACCGTCCCACCATACATGTGAGCACTGGTTCCCCGCTCCCTTCTGCCAGGCCACCAAGCTGTAAAGGCTAGGGACTGCTTGCCCAAACTATAACCAAAGTGAAATAAATAAAATCTAGACTAGTAATTATTTGCTTTACGTATCAAATGTCATCAATGTATTTACTAACATTTATATCTTGCCAATCTAACATTCTTGTTGAAATATGACATTCGTTCCTCCTCATTTATAGATTCGAAATCGCGTTCTCTTTTTCCTATTTTTCTGGGTTGACTACAAAGGCTTCTAAACTTCTTTCCCATTTTAATTTTAGCATATAAACTGTTACTAGTTATTGTTTGTTTAAACAAGCCAACTTCATATTCAAATCACCCACCACTCAAATCATCATCCGTTCTTAACCCAGAGTGATTTTACAAATAATTATGGATATTTTTTTAAAAAAAAAATGTAAATCACAAAGAGACTCAGGAACTAAAAATAAAAGAAAATACCACAGAAAAACTGAGAAATGTTCATTCTTTCTTTCTTTATTCTCCAGTAGATAAGGAGCTGGAACAAATTCCACAAAATTATGCAAGTAAATAAATCACTGAATACACATAATATCATTGAAACAGCAGCACAATCATTCTCTACATTAATTGTGCCATATGTTTGTTTTTTGTTTTTTAAATCTGCAGTTGCTTGGCAGAGGTATAAAAAAATGTCAGAACCATCTTGAAACAAATATGAATGGTTTGTAGGTGCACATAACCTTCATTTATTAATTTGTACCCGTGTTTTCCCCAAAATAAGACCCTGTCTTATATTTTTTTGAACCCTGAAATAACTGCTTGGCCTTATTTTCAGGGAGGTCTTATTATTTTGGGGTGCATGGAGCAAGACGGGGCTCCTCTTGCTGTCTTACCTGATTTCCAGTTCTGTCTCCCTAACCCTAACCAGAGGAAATGGCGGGGACCGTCTGCGCATGCATTTAAATGTTTTCAGGGAGGGCTTATTTTCAGGGAGGGCTTATTTTGGGGGGAGATTTTATTTTTGGGGAAACACGTTATTATTTTTTATTAATTGCGCTGAGGGAGAGTGATTGGGCCAAAATCACCCAACTGGCTCTCATGCCTAAGGCAGGACTAGAATTTACTGTCTCCTGGTGATTTGTTCAAGGTCACCCAGCTAAAGGGGAACTTGAACTCACAATCTCCTGCTTTCTAGCATGGTGCCCTAGCCACTAGAATACACACACACACACACACTATAAATATTTATCTTTAGATTCCTTTTTCAGCCCACATTTATTTTATTAACTTCATGTCATTATCCAAGTATAACTTGAATATGTCAGATTTCATCCCAAATTAACATGGGCATGACTCTTGAAGCAATTTAAAAATGGGGCTTAGCTTATTCTCTCTTTCTCCAAAACTAAACTTCCTTTTGCTTTTTTCTTTACAGAGATTTCTTTTTCCCATGATAAAGGTTTTGTATTTTTTTCTTCTTCTTCTTCTACTTCTTCGGCAAGGGTTTTGCTGAGTGGGCAAAGGCACGGTCTCTTTAAGTGTTTAACAGTAATTGGTTCATGTCCCAGTGTTCATTGAAAATCCTAGACATTTCATGTAAAATCATCTTAATGAGGAGATGAATTTTTCATTCACATTAGAAAGCTCACTCTGACAAACAATTTCTAAATAAAACTTTGGCGGTATGACATCCCATATTGGACTTGACAAAGAGGACAGGTGCATTAGAATAAAACTGTATGGTGATCCTTCAAGCTGTCAGCCATGAATATTTTATTTCTTAATGAATCATCCTTACAAAATGAACTTTCTGGTTGTAGTGTCAGTGCCATTTACAAGGGAAGGAAGGAAGGAAGGAAGGAAGGAAGGAAGGAAGGAAGGAAGGAAGGAAGGAAGGAAGGAAGGAAGGAAGGAGATTGGAGAGGGAAGGAGGGAGGAAGAGAGAAGGAGATTGGAGAAGGGAGGAAGGAAGGAAGGAAGGAAGGAAGGAAGGAAGGAAGGAAGGAAGGAGGGAGATTGGAGAGGGAAGGAGGGAGGGAGGAAGAGAGAGAAGGAGATTGGAGAAGGAAGGAAGGAAGGAGATTGGAGAAGGAAGGAGGAAGGGAGGGAGGGAGGGAGGGAGAGAGAAGGAGCTTGAAAAAGAAAGAAGGAAGGAAAGAAGGAACGAACAAACGAACGAAAGGAGGTGATTGGGGAAGAAAGGAAGGAGATTGGACAAGGAAGGAGGAAGGGAGGGAGGAAGAGAGAGAGGAAGAGAGAGAAGGAGATTGGAAAAGGAAGGAAGGAACGAACGAACAAAAGAAAGAAGGAGATTGGAAAAAGGAAAGAAGGAAGGAGATTGGAGAAGGAAGGGAGATTGGAGAAGGGAGGGAGGAAGGACGGAAATCTTTCTCCTCTTAAATATGCAGATGTCAGAAGAGCGCTGTTCAAAATGACATTTTACTGTGCTCTACCTCTGTCTTCATGCTGTTTCCAAGAGAATGTCATTCCATTTTAAAAGTAAACGATCAAGAAAGTTGATCATTACTTTTATTAGTCTTGACATGAAAAGTCACAGCACAGCTGTCTAATTATTCTGTCAGGGTTTCCTCAGCAAAGTACAAGAAGTTAATTGACTAGTTAGAGATGGTAGAGATAGACGTGGTTGGAGGCAAGGCATCCTGCTTAGCCATGTGTTGACTACCCGTATTGAATTATCCCTTTCTGCCTGAACCCCCCACAGGTCTGTCCTTCTGCCTTTTGTCGGGAAATTGTCAAGCATGGGCCAGATTCATGCACAGCTGCTTCGTAAAGAGTTTGCGTTACTAAACTGGTTTGACACCTTTCCCTAAACACCTTTGGCATCACCATAAGGATGGGTTTTCCTTGCTCTGGATAGATGCTTCACTTTCATCCTTCTCGCAGAAGTCTCGTGACCAGTATGGGATGGTGCCATCACGCAGATGTTATGAGTTGCACACTTGTTGAGATACAAGAATGTTGTGTCATTTTTGTGATGGCATCACCATGCATGAGGCTTCACTGAAGTTTGGACCTTGGTGCCTCCCCATGCTAGTGTTTAATACCAACAGATTCATTGCAGTATATTAAAATCATGTTTTATTGACCCAATATGAATCTCCCCCTAATAATTCATCTCTAAATAAAGGGGAGGACATTCTTCTTCTTTTTTTTTTTTTTGCATTTTTTTTAATGTTTGTTTAATGTTTATGTTTTAAACAAAACATAAAACATAAATCCATCATCCATTACAATTGCAAACAGTGTCAATCGGTTACAAGTCTTTTGTGCTTCATCCCCATATTCAAAGTTTACTAACTATCTAATTTCTCATATTATCAAGCAAATAAACATCCTCATTTATCATTTATTTAACAATGGCTTTATTGCTTCATAAAATTTATTTTTGAATATTATATTTATAACTTTCATTTCATGTTTCATATTTCATTTCCATGTTTTGTTATCTAGCCATTGATAAAATAAATCCCATAATATAATATTGTTTATCTTCGGGTTCTCTAATTTCTTATTTTTGTTGTTGTTCAGCCACTTCCAGCTGGTCATATAACCCAATAGTCACAATTTTTTCCAGAACTGACTTAACAATAGCTTTTTCTCTGAGATCTTGTGAACTCATGCTGATGTCAACAGTGTTCTGTTTATTCATCTTTCTTACTTCTCTCTGCTTCTTTTTCTACTGCTTTTCTTCTTCTTGTGCCACTTCCGTCATTGGACGCTGGTGATCATGGTGGTGATACCTGTTTTTATCAACAGCTGCTTCGATTTTGAAGCCATGATGTTCTTCTTCTGCCTGGACCTCGTTTGCCTTCAATCTTTCCTTGGAGGATTAAGTGAAGGGTGCCGTATTTTTCCGCATTCACATGACCAAAATATTCTAACTTTTGCTTTTTTATATGGTTTTGATGCTTGCCTTGGCTCTCCCACACGGCTCTACTGCCTTTGGTCTCTGCAAATCACAGGATCTTCTCTAGTGATTCCTGGCTTCGCCTAATGGGTCCAAAATATTTAAGCACTGGCTTTCTTCTTAAGGCTTCCAGTGAGCAATCTGGTTTTACATTATGCATTTTGGGATAGCTGAGATGAATGGAGACCTTGTTGAAGACCCGATAAATGACTGCAGCTGTGGTTGCTGGAAGGTGTTCCACCTTGAAAGATTAGCTTGCTGATTTACCCAAATTGCTGTACAATGGTCTGCTGACCCAATGAAATTAACCTTCTTAGTAATGTGCAAATATTACTTCTTTCCTCTTCTTCCTGTCCTCTGATGGAATTCATTTTTTTTTTTACTACCAGTTCTGTGGCTTGGTGGGTGTGGCTTGATGGGCGGACAGCGGAAGGATACTGCAAAATCTCCATTCCCTCCCCACTCCTGGGGGAAGGATATTGCAAAATCTCCATTCGCACTTCACTCCAGGGGAAGGATACTGCAAACTCCCCTTTCCCTCCCCACTCCAGGGGAAGGATACTGCAAAATCTCCATTCCTATCCCACTCCAGGAGACGCATAGTGCAAAATCCCCTTCCCTCCCCACTCCTGGGGGAAGAATATTGCAAAATCTTCATTCCCTCTCCACTCATGGGGAAGGATTATTGCAAAATCTCCATTCCCACCCCACTCTGGGGCCAGCCAGAGGTGGTATTTGCCGGTTCTCTGAACTACTCAAAATTTCCGCTACCAGTTCTCCAGAACATGTCAGAACCTGCTGGATTTTACCCCTGCTCTGACCCCCATCCGCACCGTTTCCCCGTTTTTCTTTCTTTCTCTTCCCAGTGCAGTTAACCCTTCACATTCCTATCTATATCTTGGGCCTCCTTCTGCTTCTCTTTTTACTTCTGTTGTCACTTTTGTGGAAAGGAGAGAGGGGAATACCGAGGTTTGCCAGTGTTTCCCATGTAAAACAATGTTTAATATTTACAGATGGGGTGTACTTTGTTGAGGTCATTTAATTAATTTTATTTGTAGGAGCCATATACTGCTTCGGTTTGACACACCTAACAATGCCTGGTTAATGAATTATATGATAAAGCAATAGGTACAATAATAGATTCATGAATAAAAATAAATAAAGGTAATATAAAAGGTAAAGGTTCCCCTCGCACATACGTGCTAGTCATTCCTGACTGTAGGGGGTGGTGCTCATCTCTGTTTCAAAGCCGAAGAGCCAGCACTGTCCAAAGACGTCTCTGTGGTCATGTGGCCAGCATGACTCAATGTCAAAGGCTCATAGAACACTGTTACCTTCCCACCAAAGGTGGTCCCTATTTTTCTACTTGGATTTTTTATGTGCTTTCGAACTGCTAGGTTGGCAGAAGCTGGGACAAGTAACGGGAGCTCACCCCATTACATGGCACTAGGGATTCGAACCGCTCAACTGCCGACCTTTCAATCAACAAGCTCAGTATGTTGGCTATTGAGCCACTGCATCCCTATAGAATGGAATGGAATGGAATGGAATGGAATGGAATGGAATGGAATGGAATAGAACAGAACAGAACAGAACAGAACAGAACAGAACAGAACAGAATAGAATAGAATAGAATAGAATATTATAATATAAATCAACCAATTTCCTGATTGCAGCTCACTGAAGCCAGAAGCCTTCAGAACAAAACCATGACTTAAACTGTTCACCAGAACAGTAGGAAATTAATTATGTTTTCTTCCACAAAACAGGAGATCCCAGAAATAAACCTGTGCCATCACACCTTCTCCACTAGATGGCGACCTTCAGCAGACAGTCATGGTCTACCCTACTGGGTAAGAAGGGTATTTGAAAGAAATGATTTGTATATGATACAAAAATCATACAACAATAATCATTGAAATACATTAAAAAGAATAACCCAAAATTATTAAAACCATAAAAACAACAATCTATGAGAGTCCAGTCCAGTTTATTAAAAATATAGCTAAATGAATGATATACACTAGTTACATTTATAACAACATAGTTATTACTTAATACACACACACACACACACATATTGTAACTTTATGTGTATCCATAAAATTTTGTCACATGTGCACATGTGCACATTTATTTGGAGCTAACAACCTTACACGAGGTTGTTCGCTCAGTTGAAATACTGAGCGTTACATAGAATTATTGCCTGTGTTTAGATATTGAAGGAAAGTGAATAATCTTTCAGACAGATAGAGTAATTTTAAGCTGGCCTGAGAAAAAGTAGTCTCGGGGGAACATCTACAAAACAGACAGTGCAAAATGGTGCTGATAGAAATTTCCATAAACTTGGCACCAATACAGAAAAGATTTGTCATCATCATCTTTCTTATGATCATTAACCAGCGCAAAGAAAGGATTTGATCTCTGCAATTAGAATAGGTATAGAAATTTGATTAATAAATAAATAAATTACGAACTTAGTATACACTGAAGGACAACAGAAGGATATCGGTAATCGGTCTTAAAGCCCAGAAAAGTTTATCCTGTATGGTGGTAATATGTCTGATAATATTGGGTTTAATTATAATCAGTAAGGGACATAGTGGCTCTGTGGCTAAGATGCTGAGCTTGTCAATTGAAAGGTCAGCAGTTCAGCAGTTCGAATCCCTAGTGCCACATAACAGGATGAGCTCCCATTACTTGTCATTTTGAGGGTAGGAGTTAAAATAGTTTATGTCCAGGATGCGAGGGGTCTGTAAATATTTTTCCAGCCCTCTTTTTACCTCGTGCAGTATACAGGTCCTCAGTGGAAGGCCGGTTGGTAGTCATAGTTTTTTCTGCAGTTCTAAAGGTTCGGAAAAGTATCTCTTTTCTACTTAGAGGGTGGTTTATGTATGCAAAATTGTTGACATTTGTTTTACCATCGGTTTGTAACTACTTTGGATAGTTGCTTGGGTATATGGTAATAACATCACTTCCATAGTGCATATTTATTTATTTATTTATTATTTATTATTAAAATATGCTGCCCTTCTCCCTTAGGACTCAGGGCGGGTCACACAACAAAAACAACAATAAAAACAATAATGGTACCAACAATACAATATTAAAATCAATCCAAAATTTAAAATCCCCGAATTAAAACCCCACAATCGGTCAGGGAATTTGATGAAAAAGCCATGTCTTCAGGCCAGTGCGGGATGTGCGGAGATCGGGAGCCGTCCGGAGCTCAGTGGGTAGCCCCTAAATGTTCTGTGGATACTTTTACTGCAGCTCCTAAATCACTTTTGTATGTAGATGTCTTTAGAATTAAATTTTCTTCTGCTTTTCTTGGCTTTTGTATCCAGCCTGGAGGCATAAATAAAATTAATATTCTAATTTGACGAGGGAGTCACATACGGAAAATATTTCAACAGAAAAAAAAACATATAGGCTTTGGGAGGCTTTTTGGGGTGTGCATTTATGCACCCATGTATCCATGCACGAAGACACACTTGTGATCTTTACAAGTGGTCCCTGCAATAAGCAGTCTGTGCTTTAATGTCTTATCTATGCTTTCTGTTTCTAGCTTAATGTTCTTACTCACATTTTCCTCGTCCCCTCTCCCTCTCCCTCCATGGACGCACAAGGTATTAATCAAATGAACTTGTAAAAGATGGCCTTTATTAAATTATTTTTATAATGAGTTCCTCTTACCAAGAAATACAGTGTTAAAAGGGTGATATCACTTAAATTAATTAGCATAAGGAACGCGGGGCGGATAGAAGCGAGTGGATCTTAATCAATAGCAATATGATTACACCTATGCCGCAATTATAAATTATTTAAAAGAGTACCCCTAGGTTACTGACTACTTGCCTTTAAATTAAATTCCCTGTCAATAATTGATGCAAAGAATTAATGTGAGAACACCTTCAGTTACTGAAAACTTTTTTAAGGTGGCATAAAATATTGAACCATTGCCTGTCATTAGCAGATAACCTGTCTCTTTTGTAGAGCATCTTTCTTTGTTAAATTGGCCAAAAAGGGCCTCCAGAGCATGAAAGATGGCTAATGGAGGGTGTTGGCACAGAAACTCATCAATTTCAAGTAGGAAAGACATGTCAAAGGTCTGATGGATCTCGGCTTAAAATCCAGTGCTCGTAGATACATTTTGGGGAGCCCCTGCTCCTCGCTTATGTCAAGATGAAATTTACTTCCTGAAAGTTCCACATCCCAGTTGAAGACTTTGACCTGGGAACAGGGGTGAAATCCAGCAGGTTCTGACAGGTTCTGGAGAACTGGTAGCGGAAATTTTGAGCAGTTCGGAGAACCGGTAGCAGAAATTTTGAATAATTCAGAGAACTGGCAAATGCCACCTCTGGCTGGCCCCAGAGTGGAATGGGAATGGAGATTTTGCAATATCCTTCCCCTGAAGTTGGGAGGGAATGGGGATTTTGCAGTATCCTTCCCCTGCCATGCCCACCAAGCCATGTCCACCAAGCCACACCATGCCTACCAAGCCACTCCCACAGAACCGGTAGTTAAACAATTTGGATTTGACCATTGACTGGGAACATACTACAGTTTATTAACAGCATTTCTATGCATGGGTTGAATCTCTCACAAAATAACATTCCTTTAGAACAATGAGGATCCCGGAGGCAGGAATTCTTGGATGGTCATGAAAATTCACATTTGGATTGCTTTAGATTACATGGGTATTCTATGAATTCCACAAAAGACCTGGTTTGCTGGCTGAGGAATTCTGGGAGTTGAAGTCCACAAATCTTAAAGTTACTAAGTCTAGAAGACCCCTGTAGGTAGTCTATTATCATTATCAGTGACCAGTGGTGGGTTGCTCCCGGTTCGGCCTGGTTTGGGCGAACCGGTAGTGGTGATGATGTGACGTCAGCGAACCGGTTTTCTATGACTGTGAGCTGGGCTCTTCCGCTCGCCCCCGTTTTGTACCTACCTTTATTCATCATTTTTTAGCCCAGCTGATAGGCGTGGTAGAGTGGATTGCTGAGCCTCATCTGGGCAGAAATCTAATGCCCTTGTGCAGAGCTCAAGTTCAGTGCAGGTGAGAGCAAAGTGAGCATGCCCGTGGCAATCGCATGCAAAGCACATGCGAGAAGAGAACTGGTGGTAACACCAGCTTGAACCCACCACTGTCAGTGACCATTATTGGAATTATTGTTGGACACTCAACAAGAGTTGAGTATTTTGGAGTTGTAATCGTAGTTTGGGGGTGGCTCTTAAATATTGTAAATTAAAAGAAAGATTAGCAAGAGAAATCTAAATGAAACAGATTAGTGAACAGTCGCTTACCGATTGCATACAGAGTTGTCCATAGCGAGATTTTTCCTGGATTTGGTTGCAACGGACTTCTTTAAAATGATAATCAAGAAAAAGAGGTCCTAAGTTAGTGCTAATATCCCAGTGCACTGTTTGGGTGTACAAGAGACTTTCACAAGGTCTGGTAGCAACTCAACTACAAGCACAACAAGGAAGTCAGAGGGCAAGCATCAATTTGCATTGAAGAGTAGGTTGGCCAAATGTTGAGTAGTTTACCAGACAAACCATGATCTTGAACTCAGACATGTGTTCCAGCAAAAGCAGTTACTCTTACTTTCTTGGACTATGCGGGGGGGGGGGGGGAAACAGTATATTATCATGCTATCCAGCTATGTCTCTCTCAGAGAGGTGGTGACCTCAAGTTCTTCCTCAACAGCTGGCAACTGATATCTGATCCCGGAGCAATACTAATTCCTCCTCATGGCAGCAGACAGGATATATTTACCAGGAACAGATCAAGTTTGAGTTTCAGGCAGGGAAGTCCAAGGGAAGTGAATATATTCAATTGTTTGTTTTGATTGAAGCCTTTAGAAGAATTTCCTACAGGTTCAGCCCCATACTTACACTGAGATCATCTTTGCTTAGATGTGAACTAAACCATAGTGCAATTGACCATGTTGTCACCTTAGTACTCTAGGGCAGTGGTGAAATCCAATTTTTTTTACTACCAGGTCTGTGGGCATGGCTTGGTGGGCATGGCAGGGGAAGGACACTGCAAAATCTCCATTCCCAGCCCACTCCAGGGGAAGGATACTGCAAAATCTCCATTCCCACTCCACTCCTGGGGGAAGGATATTGCAAAATCTCCATTCCCACCCCACTCTGGGGCCAGCCAGAGGTGGTATTTGCCGGTTCTCTGAACTACTCAAAATTTCCTCTACCAGTTCTCCGAACTGCTCAAAATTTCTGCTACTGGTTCTCCAGAACCTGCTGGATAATCAAACATAGGTACAGATTAGGACCATTTGTGATCTCCCCCGCAAAGAAAATCAGGAAGCTGCCATCAAATACATCACGGTCTATCTAATACATCTTTTAACATAGCAGATTTACAGTATACTAGACAGGTTTTTTTAGCTCCACTTGGGGAAGTTATCAATTGAAAACTAGAAACTTCAGCAGGCAAAATATATGTTATTCCACTGTGTTCCAAATGTGATCCTACCAAGGTCATCCAACAGAAGTCTTCAGGGTGGTTAATGGCCTCCTTGGCGTAGGCTATAAGGTTCAATGGCTTCAGTGGTTAATGACCCACTATGACCAATTTGCTGGTCATTTTGTGGGTGAAATGGCCTGGAGGCCATTATTATGATAGAAAAGGAAGATACCAATACATGTTCTGGTCATAGATTTCCATTGAGAAACAAGAAACATGATTTTGCAGCTTGACTCAGGTCCGTGAAGAATGTAAACCGATTGGGTCACTAACTGCAGGGATGCAAGCTTTACAATTGCTCGGAGAGTTGTAAAATCCAATTTAATTCCTAGAGAACCAACCAGCGGCAATGTTCTGGTTGAATCCCAGAATCAATGGTGCATAAACAGTCCAAACGAACGACCAGTTTCAAGGATCAAAGGTAGCAGCCCATATTCAGTCTGGTCCAAAGTTCAGATTTCAAAAACCAGGCATGTTACGGGAATCTTACGGGCTATGACAAAAGTTGTTCTTGACCTGAATAGGCCATAAATACCCAACATCCCTTGAGTTCTCCCGAAGTTGAGCTGTAGCAACCTTAATTTGCGATTTAGATCTCAGAAGGTCATATTTATACAGATGCTTCCTTGCAAGTGGATGCTCCACAATGCTTGTTTGTGTGTTTGGCTTTCCACAATTTAACAACATGGAATCCCAAAGGCCAAATAATCTTGAGTCCAGTTCAGAATCTCAGTCTACCAAGACCTGAGTTGGGAAGGCTGAGCACTTTTTCCCCCTAGTGGTGGTTGAATTTAGCTTTTGGACTCTTAAACTGATATGCCTATTCAGTTGATACCTCATTGGATTAAACTGATGGGTCCAAATGGACCCTAACATATAAATTAAATTTTAGCTATAGAATTCAACAGAGTTTATTTCCAGTTAAGAAAGTGTGGGATGTATATGCAATAAGGGAAAGATAAATTCCTGTGGTTACATCGTCAGGATGCAAAGGAGGAGGAGGAGGAGGAGGAGGAGGAAGAGGATAATGATGTTATCCTTTCAGTCATGTCCAACTCTTGGCAATTTCAGGGACCAGGTCTTTCCATCTCTTCCAGTCTTACACTCCTTCTTTGAGCTGTTCTGTGCTTTGGCTGATGTCAGCTTTGAAGGCTTCCAGCCATCGTGTCCTTTGGCAGCCTGGTTTCCTTTTACCACCAGCTCTGCTTTCTCCAGAAAATTCCCCTGTATGGCATGGGTAAAATAAGTGAGATGCAGTTTTGTGCTTTGGCCAAAATCAGCAAGACACACTCTAAAGCCAACTTCCTTATTCTAGGACAGGGGTGTCAAACTCCCAGCCCATGGGGCCAGATGCGTCATGTGCTGGCCCCACCCCTGCCCAGTTTAGCGAAGGGGGAGGAAGTCCCAATATGTCACGTGACAACACCGTGACGGCGTGAGTTTGACACCCCTGTTCTAGGAGATACGGTTTTTCAGTTATTCTTTCTAATCATAGCCATAACTAGATAAAGCAAGGATATGTATGTATTTGGTCATGTAAGTCATGTATACAAATATGTTCTCAGTGGCATATTCTCATGGTGTCCAACTCCAAATGAACTATCAACTTAAAAAAAAATTGGCAGATCTGCTCTGGCCAGCAATTCCTGGAAGGAGTTATCACATCAAGGCGGTGTAATCCCCCAGTGCAATATAGTTACTTCCAAGTAAACGTATACCCGATCTAGCTTGATCTCTGAGGTAGCGCATTGAATAATAATATATGGCTTAAAGAAGATATATTTAGATGTAAAGGCCAGTCATACCTATCTAATAGATAAGATAAATCAGTTTCAGAAATCCTCCAGTGCATTTTATGATTCAGCTGCTATGGTTAACAAGCTGCCCACTAGTTTCTCAAGCATTATAAAATCCTGTTATAAAAGAGCAACAACTATTTTAGAGCAAAGGGGTTGACTTGCTTGAGGCGATTAGTCAGGCATGCATTGGCATTTTGGTTTACTTAAACCAAAATGCCAATGCATGCCTGACTAATCGCCTCAAGCAAGTCAACCCCTTTGCTCTAAAGTAAAGTAAACTAATCTCAGCAGCCAGTATCTAGATATGTTTCTCAGTATGTGTGTGTAAGTGCACACACTTGTTATAATTCCTATAATCGAAACCTCAGCCCTGGTTTGCAAATCCTAAAAAGTATATTTAGAACAAGAGTCAAATTAATCCATGTTGAGTTCACAGATTCAGACAAGACACTAACCGAGATTTGCTTAGTATAATAGATAAAATTGGCATGACTACACACAACATAATTTAGAGAAGAGAAACCAGATGTACTACATGCTTCTGGTCCTACCGGAGGGCAGGACAAGAAGCAATGGGTGGAAACTAACCAAGAAGAGAAGCAACTTAGAACTAAGGAGAAATTTCCTGACAGTTAGAACAATTAATCAGTGGAACAACTTGCCTCCAGAAGTTGTGAATGCTCCAACACTGGAAGTTTTTAAGAAGATGTTGGATAACCATTTGTCTGAAGTGGTGTAGGGTTTCCTGCCTAGGCAGGAGGTTGGACTAGAAGACCTCCGAGATCCCTTCCAACTCTGTTATTCTACTCTATTCTACATTAAATCTAAAATATAATACCTGTGAAAGCCAGTTTGGTCTAGAGCTAGGCTGTCCAACCCGGTAGCTTTTAGAGCTGAGGATTCCCTGTGGCTGGGGAATTCTGGGAGTTGAAGTCCCAGAACTCTTAAAGTTGCCATGGTTGGATATCTTGCTCTAGTGCAATGATTGCTAACCTTTTTGCCATTGCGTGCCAGGAGGGGAGGGTGGTGGGGTCATGTGCACGCATGCCCACACCCATAATTCTATGTGCCCCACCCCTGCGCATGCATGTGCAATCTCCCCTCCCCCCCACTCTTGGTACACGACCGGAAGTTGTCAAATGAGGCGTTTTCGGCCTCTGGAGAGCCTCGGGGTATATAAGAAAGGCCGTTTCCCCCCTCCCCAGACTCCTAGAGAGGCCCTGAAGGCTGGGGTCATCAAAAAACGGCCCTTCAGGTCCCACCAGAAGTTGTTAAATGGGCTGTTTTCGGCCTCCGGAGGACCTCCAGGGGGTTGGGGAAGGCCATTTTCGCCCTCTCCAGACTCCTAGAGAGGCCCTGGAGCCAGGTGAGAAAGAAAAACGGGCCTTCCCCATTCCCCTCAGGCCCTCCAGAGGCAGGAAACAGCCTGTTTCCCTACTTCTGGTGGGCCCAGAAGACCCAAAAATCAGCTGGCTGGCACACATATGTGTGCCAGAGCTGAGCTCGCATACCCACTGATATAGCGTGCCATTGGTTCGCCATCATGGCTCGTATGGTTAAAGTATCAAGAGTACAAACTGAGGAGATTGTGATTTATAATCCCATTTTAGATATAAAGCCAGTTGGGTGACCTTGGGTTAATCACTCTCAGCCATGAGAAAGCGGCAATGCCAACCACTTCCAAAATCTTGCCCCTCAAAAAGCTGCAGGCATTTACGAAGAATCAACACTGATTCAAAAGTAATACTGGTAGTCCTTGATTTACAAACACAATAAAGCCCCAAATCTCTCTTGCTAAGTGAGGCATTTGTTAAATGAGTTTTGCCCCCGTTTTACTCGTGACTTTTATTGTTTTATCAATGCATAAAATACATAAAAACAGGAAGGAAAAAGAGGGGGGGGGAAGAAAATTTGAGGTACAAGGGAAGAAAGAAAAAAAAATTGTTGACTTCCGACTCTTTTTAGCACTGTACAAGATAACAACATTACAGCCTCAACTTTTTACTTTCACACATTTATCTATAACTAGCCACTTCTATAACAATAAATCTATCTAAACCTTTTCTTTTTTTTCATCACAAGCACAAAATCCAGAAGCGATATCCAAATAAAAAAGATAAATAAGTATCTTCTCCTCTTTGAATAAAACAATCAACTTAACCATTTCTGCTTTATCTTCCTTGCCGTGGAAATAGTATGCATTTCTATTTGCACTTAATAACCTTTATAAACTATCCCCGTTTATAATAGTTCTGCCCCATTTTCTTGCCACATTGATGATGTGAATCCTTTTACTTAACTAAAATCCCTTTACTTAGTTAAGTTAGTACATAGTTGTTGAGTGAATCAGGAATCCCCATTGACGTTACTGGTCAGTCGTTTGCAAAAATTGATCATGTGACCTTTGGAAACTGCAATGGTCATAAAGATGAGTCAGTTGCCAAGTGTCTGATTTTTGATCATGTGTCCATGGAGATGCTGCAATGATTGTGTGAAAAATGATCATAAGTCACTTTTTTCAATGCCAGTGTAAATTTGAACGGTCACTAAACAAACAGTTGTAAATCAAGGACTACTACTACTAATAATAATAATAATAACAACAATAACAATAACAACAACCACCACTGGTCATTATGTAAAAAAAATACCTGTATCTGAAAAGTCATGGGAGCACAAAGTGGAAAACGTTATTGAAAATGAGACAGTGAAGATCCGTTGAATACAGAAGGATCGTCACTTGGAACACAACACGCCAGAATATCACAGTTGTCAAAAACCGAAACGTACAATTTATTGACATCGTGGTACCAGGAGATGCCCGTGTCGAAAAAAAAGAACTGGAAAAAAATCATGAAATATCGCAACCTGGCCATCAAAACTACATGGCTATGGATGAAACATGTAACAGTGATACCCATTGTCATCGGGGCACTTGGTAACCATGTCATAAAACATGGCTATAAGATACATCAACAAATTGCAGCTTCCTGCAATAACACCAGCAGAACTGCAAAAAACTATGCTACTTGGAACATCGTACCTCTTAAGAAGATACTTGGTTGATACCTAGGACGCTGACAGCAACCCATATCAATCATTAACACCAGTCAGTGGTATTTGTGATGCATTTTTGAATGTTCAGTTGACTGAGTTTCATGTTTAATGAATAAAAAGAAGAAGAAGAAGAAGAAGAAGAAGAAGAAGAAGAAGAAGAAGAAGAAGAAGAAGAAGAAGAAGAAGAAGAAGAAGAAGAAGAAGAAGAAGAAGAAGAAGAAGAAGAAGAAGAAGAAGAAGAAGAAGAAGAAGAAGAAAGAAGAAGCTGCTACCTAGGACGCTGGCAGCAACCTGTATCAACCATTAGCACCAGTCAATGGTATTTGTGATGCATTTTTGAATGTTCAGTTGACTGAGTCTTATGTTTAATGAATAAAGTAAATAATAATAATAATGTAATAATCATATGAAGACCCAGCCACATATTTTTCTTCTGATGGAGCTCATTCAACCTTATGAAAAAAAAGAGAAGAAAAGAAACTTTGGAAGATTCACAAGCATGAATGAATTCCTTATCTCTTTCCTCCTCCATGAATAATGAAAGAATTCCGCAGCGGCTAGTTTTCAGTGTGTAACAAACTACAGTTTCTCATTTTCAGCTGGAGCAGAGAACTATGTTTTGCTACAAACTGTGATCACAAGCTACTCGTCAGCTGAGCTTGTGCAGAAAGAAAAGAGAGAATGGGTACTTTTGTTCTCTCCCTTGGTTTGGCTGATTGTCTGAATGCAACTCTTAACTATTCTATCAGAATCTGCAGCTGCTCATGGACCCAAGTGAAAACTCTTGGACTCTTGTCTGAAAACCCAGTGGACTTTAAAAAGCATACATGTTCCGACTTTCTCGGCTTTCGAGCTTCCACTAGATTAAAAAAAAAAAACCTAGTAAATTTAACAAATAAGTCTCTTGCCAGAAATCTGTTAGTGTGATCTTGATTATGCATCAGAGTATACGTGAATATCACACTTGCCTAATTCACAGCATGCATTTGATTCCCCTCCAAAAATCTTTCATAGAAGAAAATTACTGAGAAATATTAACGTGAAGATTTGTTACCCCAGCCCTTTTATTTTTACATTTAATTCTTGGTATTTATGTATTTCATAAACTGCATAAATATTTTCTTCCTTGTTTCTTGTAGTTTAAGAGTCATGGATGAATTTAATTTGCAGGGATTCTTTCTCAGCTAGAAATTAAGGGAAGAATATAGTTGAAGAATATAGAAACAGTGATAAAAAATGAGAATGAAAGCCACATAAATCTCCCTTTCTCTTTGTCCATTCTTCCTATAAGAAATAGGAACATAAAGTAAATGAAACTGCTGAACCAAATCACCAAAGGATTTCCAAGAGAGTAGCAAATAGGTTTCCAGTAAGGATGACTCTATATTACGAAGAGTGAATACGTTCTTGCTAAGGAATTAATTAAAGTATCTTTTTGAACTATCTATTTATAACTTGCTGCTTCCGGCTTTATATATCAATTGGTTTCCCTGTTTATACTGAATATTCTTCATTTTTCTCTTCAAAGGCAATAGACCAGTTAACAGGTTTCAAAAACAGTCATATCTGGATATTTACTCATCTTTGAGTTGATCCTTTATTGCGGAGAAACTATTTTGACAACCAGAAGATACCAATACAGAGGAATAAATTAATGTGCTTACGCATTAATATTTTAAGTCAAAAGCACGAACCATACAAATCATGAAAGTTGTTTGTATTTGTATCGAAACATACTTTTTTTTAAAAAGTGTTTCACACCATCTATGTTGATGAAAAGTTGATGACTAAACATATCCGGAATTTATGTCATAATTCTCAGAATTCATCTAATGCATGGGACTTGTTTCCATTTTGTCAACTTGTATGCCATTTCACACACGGCACAAATTGTTCTGAAATGTTGGTTTCCAAACAAAATGAAACTCTTTTAGCAGTGAAATTCTACACTCATCAGCAGTTGTGGCCTAACCATACTCTTCCCATCAGTCAAGACTAGTGTTAGTTTATGGGAAGCTGTAGAAGGGGGTTTAAGAAAACGTAGCTGCTTTGTTTCTGTTTTGCCATCTTAAATATGAAAAGGCTGAGATATTTTCATTGGCTTAATCATAACATTAGTGGTGTTCAGCAGACATACAACTTCTGTAATAAAGTACTGTTTAAACGCAAGGCAATTACTGAGTAACACTAATTACTAATAATACTGCATTGGTGAGACCACGCTTGGGGTGCTGTGTCCAGTTCAGATCTCCCCCCCAAAAGATGTTGCGACACTAGAAAGGGTGCAGAGAAGAACATCAAGGATGAAAAGTCTGGAGGCTCAACCATATGATGAAAGTTTGAGTGAACTCAGATATGTATAGTCTAACAAAGAGAAGGACTAGGGGTGACAAGATAGTGGTCTTCCAGCACTTGATGGGCTGTCACTTTATTCTACAAAGCATCTATGAGCAAGACCAGAAGTATCAGGATCAGAAGTAATGGGTGGAAGATCATTAAAGAGAGATTCAACCTAGAACTAGGGAGAAATTTCCTGACAGTGACAACAATTAATCAATGGAATGGCTTTGCTCCAGAAGTTATGGATGCTCCATCACTGGAGGTTTTCAAAAATAGACTGTACAGCCATTTGTCCAGAATTGTCTCCTGCTTGAACAGTGGATTGGGCTAGAAGATCTCCAAAGTGCCTTCTAATCCTATTATTCTATGATTTATGTGCTTTTATTATTTATTAGGATTGAGTAGCTGGGAAGCCCGACCTGTAGCTGTGAGGCTACTATGGGGCCGCAGGTGACGAATCTATTGATGGGGAGCAAGTACAACATTATTTTTGTTTTGTTTCACCCTAGAAGGTAAAAGGTAAAGGTAAAGGTTCCCCTCTTCCCCTAGAGTCGTTCCCGATTCTAGGGGGTGGTGCTCATCTCTGTTTCAAAGCCGAAGAACCAGCACTGTTCGAAGACATCTCCCTGGTCTTGTGGCCGGCATGACTAAATGCCAAAGGTGCACGAAACACTGTTCCAAAGGTGGTCCCTATTTTTCTACTTACATTTTTTACGTGCTTTCGAACTGCTAGGTTGGCAGAAGCTGGGACAAGTAACGGGAACTCACCCCATTATGCAGCACTGGGGATTCGAACCGCTGAACTGATGACCTTTCTGATCGACAAGCTCAGCTTCTTAGCCACTGAGCCACTTTGTCCCCCTAGAAGGTAAAGAAGGCCTTAATTGTTGAATCGATCAACAATAGCACTTACTTTAGTGCTACTTATCTGCAAATCTACTCATCCACTCCAAGAAGGAAAACAAAGAAAGAACTCTTAAGAAGTGATTTTTAAATTAAGGTGATGAAACTTTTAAGTTTGTCCTGTAACTTGCAACGTAAGACTGAGTTATCCCCCTGGTTTTCTAAGGTTCAGGTATTAACATAAATACAGCCCATTAACACTTGTTCCTCTCTGTCAGGACATAAATTAAGTCTGCAGGTGTTCTATGAAGCTTTACCCTTGGTACTAATTAAGCCTTGATAATTAGGTTTGTTAAATTCAGGCCTTTAAGCTTATACTCCCTCTTTGGGCTGGCAAAATTAAGATTTGCAATATGGAAAGCCAGCTTCTGTTGGAAGCCCCACACCTATTTTAAAATAAAGCAGCAGTTAGAAATTATTTCATGCTTTTATGGCAGTGAATATGTAACTGAACTTATTTTACATGTTGAAGTTCATTTATATCACAGCCATCACACTTGTATAATGATAATAATACTTTTTTTTATTTCACCCATCCTCAGGCACCAAAGTGCCTTTAATGAAGGTCTTGCTTCAAAAGTAGTGAGCAATCTGGGATCTGCTTGAAGAATCATTTCTTCTTCCCCGTCTGCCAAGCTGTCTCAGGAATTCTGGGAGTTGAAATCCACAGGTTGTAAAACAGCCACAATTGCCCACCTCTGGTCTAGGCAGTTACCAAGAGTCAACACTGACACAAAGACACACACACACACATCATGTTTTTTATGGTTAGATGGATAGATTTTAAAAAGTTTCCAGCAGGTTTTTATCTTAAGTTAAACAAAAACAAAATCTGGTTTATACTTGGAAGAATGACTGCTAGGAGAGGTAACGGTTGTTGCCATGACTCGTTGCAGAAGAAGACAGTGGATGAATGTTGAATGGACTGGATGAATGTTGAATGGACTAGATGAATGCCGAAGAAGACAAAAGGATGAACTTGCAGAAGAAGACAGTGACATAACCTATTCCTTGTACCTTTCCTACGAAAACATCTCTGAATACAATTCAGGCACAGAATCGTAGGTGACAGGTTTGGCTTTCCTGAAAGAAGAAAAAAAGGCATGCTCGGTTTGGACAGGTGTGCTGTCCAAGGGATGATACATATGACTGTGCTGAAGTTTCCCATCGGAAAGACAACAAGACAGCAAACCACTGCCTGTGACTTTTGTTTCCGAGATTGCTTCTGCAAGCACTTTCAGTTGGAAGGGTCTTCCCCAGTTAGACAATCTGTGGCCCCAAATGATGCATCAGCTGAGAATGAGAGTCAAGCTTCCTCTGATTTCTGTCTCACGTAGTGCAGATTGTTGTTTCCTTCTGACCTGTTCCATTGTTCACCTGCACAAGCATCTACGTAAATCAGTGCTAGGGTGCAGACAGCATATTGAACACTTACAGTAAATAATTTGCTTAACAATATTTTTATTAAAAGACACACACAAGTGGAAGGTTCCTTTGGGGATTTCTGATTACTTGTAACACATACTGGAACGTCAAGTAGCATAATCAGAATGGATTTCCTTGCTAGTTAATATTTTATTTATTCCATAAATATATTATCCATCAAATTGCATGTTTGATAAATGTCATTTTTCATCCAGAATAAATTAAACCACATTGAAATGACTTCAGTTGGAGGCACTTATATGGAGCAGTCATGATGGCATTTTATTTATTTTTTTTCATTTGTGAGATAGTAGATGAAAATCATAAGGGACGGACGTGGTGGCTCAGTGGCTAAGAAGCTGAGCTTGTCGATCAAAAGGTTGGCAGTTCAGCGGTTCACCCCGCATAACGGGGTGAGCTCCCGTTACTTGTCCCAGCTTCTGTCAACCTAGCAGTTCGAAAGCACGTAAAAAATGCAAATAGAAAAATAGGGACCCCCTTTGGTGGGAAGGTAACAGTGTTCCATGTGCCTTTGACATTGAGTCATGCCGGCCACATGACCACGGAGATGTCTTCGGACAGCGCTGGCTCTTCGGGTTTGAAACGGAGATGAGCACCGCCCCCTAGACTCAGAAACGACTAGCACATATGTGTGAGGGGAACCTTTACCTTTACCTTTAGATGAAAATCACAATTGTAATCACTGGAACTTAACTATATTGGATGGATGGATGATGGATGGATGATTAGATAGATAGATAGATAGATAGATAGATAGATAGATAGATAGATAGATAGATAGATAGATAGATAGATAGATAGATAAATCATTTTCAACTCGTAGTGACTACATGGACTCTCTTAATGAATATATATCTCTAACCTTTCCTTCAGTTCTTCCAATGGTGGACACTTGACCATTGTGACTTAATCTATCCACCTTATTGCTGATCCTCCTTTTCTTCTTTTTCCTTCCACCTTTCCCAGCATTAGACCCTTTTCTAGAAAGCTGGTTCCTTCACACAATGTGTCTGAAATAAAATAATCTCAGCCTGGTCTTTTGGGCCCTAAATGAGAACTTGATTTGTCTGTGGAGATTCTCAATCATCCAGGTCATCATTATCCCAAAGGCTGTTTTTCCAAAAGGCAACTGGACTGTCTTGGATTTTTTTCTTTTCTTTGAAAACATTTCGCTTCTCACCCAAGAAGCTTCTTCAGTTCTTTGGGTTGATTTGTTTGATGAGCCCTCGGTTTGTTTTCTTGGTTATCTCAGGAGTCCACAATAAGTTTCCAACACCAAAGTTCAAAGGGGTCAATATTCTTCCTATTTCATTTCTTCAAAGTCCAACTTTCACTTGCACAGAGCATTACAGCAAATGCCATGGGTTTCACAATCCTTTTCTTCACACATCGCCCATCGCACCATTTGAATATCTTTTCCAAGGCACTTTTCTTGACCGCTTCTTCCTTTATGTTGATGTTTCAATTTATTCTTTTCCAGTTCTAAAATAAATAAATAAAGTGCATAAGGGGTGGCAGAAAATTAAAAAATCACTAAGGGTTTAATAGCCTTTGCAATTTGTCATAATTCATTGTACTAAATGTGTCATTGACTAGAAAGCAAAAGTTAATTGATGCTATGTTTTCAAGGCACACCATAATAATTCTTGTATATCAAAAAGCAAAATATATAACTTAGGCATTTTTCAGACAAGCCAGGAGATGTAAGTTTGCAGAAGTGTGCTTCAATGTTTTCTACATATCAGTAGCTGACTACTTCTTAGCATTTGTAGTCTCCGTTTATTTAAATTATTTATACTCTATATTGTTTTAAATTATTTGAATGCAAATTTCTCTGAATTTTCACGTGAAATAATGACCAGAAATTCTGGAGTCTCCTTCAAAATTAGTTGACGCTTTTAAAAAAAGGTGCTAATAAAAATATTAAAAATGACACAGTGAGGATAGAAAAAAAACCCTAGAATTTGCAGTCACTTGGGTCACGCATGTTAATCTCCATTTGAATGTCATATTAGAGCAAAATCAAAAGCTATCTTTTTTTTTCCCCCATCGGATTAATCCTTTTAGTTTGCAATTCTGTGTGCTGGTCATTTATTTTGAGTAAACACTCATCAGATAAGTCTCCATTTTTATTTATCTCGCTTAGGCCCAGAAAATGGAACTTAGAGTGGGCAGATAAATAAAACCAAATCTGACACAAAATTTAACTCAATTTGGAATCCACTTCTTCTTCTTCTTTTTTTTTTTTTTTTGATTTTTTTAAAATTTATTTTATAAATAAATACATTTAATACATCAATCATCCCTTCCATGAGACATCTCGGCATTTTCTCTGTGACTTCTTCTTCTTATTTTTTTTCTTTTCTTCTGTCTTCATTTTTACCAAATCTATTACAATATTTCTGCAAAAGTACAATATTCTAATTATACCATTTTCTTACATAGCTATTAATTTACTTACATAGCTATTAATTTAAAACCAGAGCTGGTTCCTACTGGGTATCCTTCTAGAGAAAATTAGGAAAGAAAATACTTATTTGATTATACATGTAATAACAGCTGCAAGGATTGTTTTTGCACAAAATTGGAAAGCAGAGAAAATACCCTTGGAAGGAGAAGTAATTTAAAAAAAATTAGACTGTGCAGAAATGAATAGATTAACTTGGATGATTAAAAAGAGGATTCAGAATACTTTAAGATATGGGATCAATTTTATCATCGGTTAGAAAAGAGATACAGATAAGAGAATCCACTTCTAACATTGCAAAATTATATATGGATTTGTACCACATCCAGAAGTTGAGTCTTAATATTTCAAATTCATAGTTTGCTTTGTTTTGTCTTAAATCAAAAGATTTCTACTTCTACTGGTATGGGGTAGAATTTATGATCATTTATAATCATAAATCACAATCTTATTTATTTATGTTTTCTCAATCCTTTTTCTGAGATTTACATTCTGTTTAGAGCTTAATAGCAATTTTTAATCTTTTAAAAGTGATACAATATACTCAATTGGAGCCTTGGTGGTGCAGCAGACTAAAGTGCTGTTAGGTAGCACTTAGCTGCCAGCTGCCTGCAATTACTGCGAGTTCAAATCTCACCAGTCTCAAGGTTGACTCAGCCTTCCATCCTTCTGAGATAGGTAAAATGAGGACTTGGATTGTGGGGGCAATAAGCTAACTTTGTATAAAAAAGAACACCGCTTGGGGGGGGGGGGCAAAAGCCCTACTAAGCAGGTATATACATAAGTATGAAAGCTATTGCTTAACGCATTGTAAGCCTCCCTGAGTCTCCAGAGAAGACTCAGGGCGAAACAATCAAACCAATAAATAAATAAATAAATAAATAAATAGTTTACAATCAATTTGTAAAAGGAGAGGCAGAGCCTGGGGGCAGAGTCTAGAGAGTGAACATCCTACAATTGTTAAGTTCCCACAAATAATTGAAGTCCAGCCCCTCTTGAATTTTAACTCTTACCTAGCACCAATTTATTGTTGACTGTTAGATAATTAGATTCTTGTGTATAAGCATTGACAGCAGTGGTGAAATTCATTTTTTTTTTACTACTGGTTTTGTGGGTGTGGCTTAGTGGGCATGGCAGGGGAAGGATACCTCAAAATCTCCATCCCCACCCTACTCTAGGGGAAGGATACCGCAAAATCCCCATTCCTTCCCCACTCCTGAGAGAAGGATATTGCAAAATCTCCATTCCCACCCCATTCTGGGGCCAGCCAGAGGTGGTATTTGCCGGTTCTCTGAACTACTCAAAATTTCCACTACTGGTTCTTGGAACTGCTCAAAATGTCCGCTACCGGTTCTCCAGAACCTGTCAGAACCTGCTGGATTTCACCCCTGATGGACAGTAAATTAGCTGAACTGGAGCTTAATGCATGATCCTCATTATTTGCACCAGAAACTGTTTATGAAATGCTTATATTTATAAATTCCATTTCTTCACTTGTACCCTTCCTTGTTTTCCCACACAAGTTTTTTTTAAATTTAATAACAATAGACACATTTCCTTTTTTTAAAAATGCTCTTTTTTTTTTTTTTTTTTTTGTTCCCCAGTTAAAAAGTTCAGATTTTCTTACAAATGAGAGATAGAAGTAAGAGACTTTTAGGTCCAGTAGCTCATTGTTGAAATGACATACTACAAAAAAAAAGGGGGGGGAGGGGAAAAACAGTAGTGGGGAAAGGATTTAAGTCCCACATTTGTGATGGTCTTTCCTGTTTTTGAGTTTAAAATCAAACATACACACATCCTTCAGAGCCATGATGTAGTTATGACAGTAATATATTATATTAATATAATATATAATTAATACTGTAAGAGATGACCAGGCTGAGCCCGAGGGAGGGGTCAAGAGTGTCATCAGATTGGAGTCTCTTTGCACCCACAAGAGATCAAAGCCCTCCTTGAATTCCATTGATTCTTATCTCCCACCAATTTGCCTTGACTGTTAGTAGTTCAGATTCTTGTAGAGAGGTATCATGGAATAAACTCATCTGAACAACCCTGGTTCCTGATTTCTTGTGCCTGACAGCTTCTATGTTAACATATAATTGAGGTATTATTTATTACAAAGTCTACTGTAAAATTTCAGACATTTTTATCTTCAGAAGGTAATATTAATTACCAATGCCTTGCCAGCCTAAATAATTGAACTGGATAATTTATTTTAGTTGGCAAGAAGCCACATATTTCTGGGAAATCAAAATTTCCATCACATCCCAAAGTATAAGTCTGCTGTTGCATTTTGAGGTCATTTAGGAGTAACTTTTTCAAGCGTGTTTTCCTTTTCAAACTCGTGTGACTTGAGAAATAAGTCATACTGAATTTGACCCGAATGTATCCTAACCACAATAAACAAATATGTTCGGGCTTCAGATGGGATCCAAGCCATGTTTGTTCAATGTGCAGTTGGTTTCATTTCATTTCATTTTCAAGGTGAGAAAATTAAGAATATTGGAAGATACATTACACACACACACACACACACACACACACACACACACACACACACATATATATATATATATATATATAGGATCAGTATGCATTTCAAGTGGCAATTGAATCTTGTATATTGCTTATAACAATTGATTTCATTTTATAAAGAATGCAACTTTCAACTCTTATGACAGTAACCTTGTCAATCTAATTTGACGTCTACACTTAGACGGTATAGATCAGTGATGGTGAAACTTTTTGCGGTTGCGTTCCAAAAGGGGGGGCACGGGGGGTGCGTGCATGCCCACACCCATAATTCAGTGTGTCTCACCCTCCCCCCATGCTACCCCCGCTTTTGGCATGCAATAGCCCGGTGGGCCCGATAGACCCATTTTTCACCCTCCCCAGGCTGCAGAGCCTTTCTAGGACCCTGGGGAGGGCAAAAACAGCCTTCCCCACCTCCTCGGAGGCCCTCGGGAAGTCAGAAACAGCCCGTTTCCCAACTTGCGGTGGGGCTGGTAGTGCCGTTTTTCCCCCTCCCCAGGCTCCAGAGGTTCCATAGGTTCGCCATCACGGGTATAGATGGTCCTCAATTTATATAATAAAATCAAATATCGTGAGCAACTTAACAAATGTTGGATGCATACTATCAATTAAATTTCATGGGTTGTTTTCTGACTTCTGTTTTTTCCTATTTCCCATGGTGGGTTGCTGCCGGTTAAGACCGGTTCGGGCAAACCGGTAGTTCCTATCAGGGCTGGCCCTGCCCTCCCACTCTGGTGCTATCACGTCCTATATAATCACCAGTTTTTCAATGCCTCATGCTCACATTTTCGGTTACGGGCGAACTGCTTGTTACAATAGGCAGCAGCAGACCCCTTTCTCCTCAGGAGCATTTTTACACTTGTGTGATATTTGTGTTATCTGCTCATGGCTGATTGAACTCAAAGACATAGCCTTCTATAACTAGCATTTTAGAAAGCCTCATTAATAAACCAAGGAGTCTGATTCATAACCCCAAAGACAAAGGAGCAAGCAACTTTTCCTCTCCTGTATGAAGTCTCTTGCAATGGAAAGGCTTACAATAGCATTCAGGAAAGGAAACTGCAAGAGCTGAAAAACCATCGAAGACCCAGAAATTAAGTTATTTCAAAATCTCATGTGACTGGTTAGATTTTGTTGTTGTTCAAGCACTAATTTGTGTTCGACTCAGTGACTATAGCACACCAGCACCC
Organism: Masticophis lateralis; assembly: GCA_030761175.1. Classification (NCBI taxonomy): domain Eukaryota; kingdom Metazoa; phylum Chordata; class Lepidosauria; order Squamata; family Colubridae; genus Masticophis; species Masticophis lateralis. Next base: position 17,278,959 of record JAUDYJ010000010.1, read on the forward strand.
ATCGCATCCTCCACTGCCTTCCGGAGTGTGCTCAAATTCACATCCATTGCGTCAATGACCCTATCTGACCATCTCATCTTCTGCTGTCACCTTCTCCTTTTGCCTTCAGTCTTTCCCAACATCAGGATTTGTTCCAGTGGTGTTGTTGTTAGTTGGGAAGTCATATCCAACCCATCACGACCTCATGGACAATGTTCCTTCAATGTGCCTTCCTGTCCTCTACCATTCTCTGGAGTCCATTTAAGTTCACACCTACTGCTTCAGTGACTCCATCCAGCCACCTCATTCTCTGTCGTCCCCTTCTTCTTTTGTCCTCAATCTTTCCCAGCATTAGACTCTTCTCCAGTGAATCCTTCCTTCTCATTAGGTGGCCAAAGTATTTGAGTTTCCTCTTCAGGATCTGGCCTTTTAAAGAGCAGTCAGGGTTGATCTCTTCTAGGACTGACCGGTTGGATCACCTTGCAGTCCAAGGGACTCTCAGGAGTCTTCTCCAGCACCATAGTTCAAAGGCCTCCATTCTTTGGTGCTCAGCCTTCCTTATGGTCCAACTTTCATAGCCATACTTTGCAACTGGAAAAACCATAGTCTTGATTATAGGCACTTTTGTTGGCAGGGTGATGTCTCTGCTTTTTAGTAAGCTATCTAGATTTGCCATAGCTTTCCTCCCCAGGAGCAAGCGTCTTCTCATCTGCATATCAGATTGTTCCACTGAGGACTTAACTCACCAGTGTTTAACTTGAGAAACATTATTGTCTACTTTGGAATAACCCCAAAAACTTGGCAAAATTCTCATGCAGGGAGAATGAATATGAATTTCATTCAGGCCTGTACATTTCTTTCTTTCATCTTCTCCATCCTATTTAAATACTCTGAAGTCCAATTCCCCTATCATCATGGTTAAGTCATTGGAATAGGATTTAAGCAGTCAGGAACCCTATTACAATAAAAACTGTTCTATCTTATTTTCTTTACCAACTGTATTCCCAGAGTAATGCAAACATTTTCAATTCTAATACAAAACACAGCTTGATTTTTTATTTTATTTTATTTTTTTGCAGATACTTCTTCCCTGTCTTCCAAATGGTACTTAGTTTTCTAATGAGATCCAGACACATGGCATGCAGTATCATCAAAATAAGTTTATATGTAAATTATCCTTCTAAATAGCTGCGATTTAAGGCAGAATTGTTTTTGAAACATTGCTCCACGCACAGTATATTCTCTCGGTGTGTGTATTGTGCGAGTGTATACAATTCTTCCTTGTTACAACGTAAGTAAATATGGCCTGTAATTTAAACTGATTTGGGGTTTGCTTGATACAATAAAGTTGTCTTCTAGTTGCAAAAGACAAAGAGAAAACATAATACTGCAGACACGTCTTCCAAGCAAAAAACAAAATATTATACACCAGTGATGCCAACATTTTATAACACTATATTTTTTTTTCTTTTATAATTTTAGAACTCTACGCTTGAAGTTCAACCCTTTTGGGATTATTTGAAACATTTCTTCTTGAGTAATTTCTTGCTGACAGACTCACCTTCTGTCTCTTGATTGGTTTAAGTCTGCTCTCCCATTCTTTCCTTCCTCAATCTCCTCTCCATAAGTATGTTGGCATAACAGTAACTGGAAGTGGGATGCTCTTCAATTTTGCTTCAGTGGATGGGAGTCCCTGAGGGCGTTGAAATTATTTATTTATTTGTTTATTTTATTTATTTATTTTGTCAAACATGTACAAGATTACAGGTATAAATATAAACATGAACATAGGAAATGAGTACAAGTAAATGGGGATAGTAGGACAGGAATGGTAGGCACACTGTTGTGCTTATGCACACCCCCTTTACGGACCTCTTAGGAATGGGGTGAGATCCACGGTAGACAGTTTAAGGTTGAAGCTGAATTTGAGGATGTAACAACGGAGTCAGGTAGTGCATTCCAGGCATTGACCACTCTGTTGCTGAAGTCATATTTTCTGCAATCGAGTTTGGAGCAGTTTACCTTGAGTTTGTATCTATTATTTGCCTGTGTATTATTGAGGTTGAATTTGAAGTAGTCATTAACAGTAGTCATTGTAGCAGACAATTTTGTTCACTATACATAGGTCAGACTGAAGGCGACGTAGTTCTAAGTTGTCTAAGCCCAAAATTTCAAGCCTGGTGGCATAAGGGATTCTATTGTGAGCAGAGGAGTGGAGTACTCTTCTCGTGAAATACCTCTGGACCCACTCAATTGTATTAATGTCCGATACACAGTGTGGATTCCAACCGTATTTGAGAATTGATCTGGCAAAGGTTGCTTGTTGTTCCCAACTCTAGGGGGCGGTGCTCATCTCCGTTTCAAAGCCGAAGAGCCAGTGCTGTCTGGCAACGTCTCCAAGGTCATGTGGCCGGCGTGACTAATTGCCAAAGATGCACACAGAATGCTGTTACCTTCCCACCAAAGGTGGTCCCTATTTTTCTACTTGCATTTCTTATGTGCTTTTGAACTGCTAGGTTGGCAGAAGCTAGGACAAGTAATGGGAGCTCACCCCATTACGCGGCACTGGGGATTCGAACCGCTGAACTGCCGACCTTTTGATCAACAATCTCAGCATTTTAGCCACTGAGCCACCGCATCCCGTGTCTAGATCAAGCTTTAAACTGACAGAATGAAGCCACCTTCTTGTCTCAGTTGTTGACCAAAAAATAACTCATTATTGGAACATATTTCTGGTACTAACCAACATACCAGCAGATGGCAGAGGTCTCTGTCTCTCCACATTCACACACCATGATGTTATCAGCTAAGACTTGAGCCTGTTGGTTTTACAGACAGGGCATTCCAACTCTGAACCTATTCAGGCTTCTTTTCCTGTAGCTTAACTTGTTCCTCAAAATCCAGGTTTCAGGATCATCAGCTGGGATGTATTCTCAGAATGTCTAAAACTAGATGGACCAGGTCAGACTGCTGTCTAAAATGCCTGAAGGCTAAACAATTTCCCCCTTTCCCTTCTTCACACTCTCTAAGATGCTAGATTAATACCCTCCTGTTCTATCAATCTTCCGTTTCTTTGTCAGCTGGGTGGTTACGCCTTCATAAAACACTGCCATTTATATTACAAAATGACCCATTTGTAATTCCTCTTCATCTCCATGTAGATGTGCGCGTTGATGCCATTAGAAATGCAGCATAATCTGCTGCCTAGTATTGAATGGAGCTCAAACACTTCTGTTTACCTGTGAAATTGCCTATTAAAATTACAATAAAACCATAAAAATGACTTTTATGTCGCTCCTCTGAGAAGAAGTTTCAATTTACTGGTTCATGTGAAAGTATCTTGCACTTAATTGTAAAACATTTTTAGACAGATTTACTCCGATATTACGTGATGCGCTGAATTCATTGAAAAACTGCTAGTGGGGAAATGTTAAAGGAACTCAGTCTTTTTATAATCTTTATGTTTATTTACAAGGGGTGGGGGGGGGATTAGAAAAATAGATCTTTTAATCTGTTGTATATTCCCTATAATCCCTAGCCAGTTTTGTGGTTGTACATTTTATTTCTTTTATATTTCTCCACTTAGCTGATCTTTTTTGAGAGCAGTGCCTGCCACCACACCGTATTAAAGATGCACCTGTAGGAATAGTTGGAACTGACATATTTAACCATTTTCGCATGAAAGATTTGTCGGCTTTCATTAACAATAGAAAAGGATGAGATTTGTAGAGAATTCCTTTTTTCAGCAAGAGTGTAAAAACAGTGTCTCTTTTTCCTCCCTTTAGAAAGGTCAAAGATCATATCTGCTGGAACCGCTCTTGCTTCTCAAACGTTCTAGAACAGTGTTGGTGAATCTTTTTGACACAGAGTGCCAAAATGAGAGCATGCACACACACTCACGTGCGTGATGGAAACTGGAAGAGCAGCCGCCCAGTGCGCATGAGTGCGCTGGGAAGATGATCTTCCAGTTTCTGACATGCGCATACACACCGGCCAGCTGGCTTTCCGCTTTCTGGCATGCATGCAAGTGTTAAGACCAGATGGTGCACTGGAAACTGGAAGATTATCTTCCCGGTGCACGCATCAGTGGTGGGTTGCCCCCGGTTCAGACTGGTTAGCAAGAACCGGTAGTAAAATGGGCGGGAGGCCCCGCCCACTGCCCCAGATGTTGTCATTCATGATCTGTACATGCACAGAAGCAATACACGCCCGAGAGCAAAGCGAGCACATGAGTGTGATCCCATTGCGAACCGGTAGTAAAGGTAAGTAGAACCCACCTCTGGTGCGCATACAAACCAGGCAGCTGTTCTTCAGGTTTCCAGCACTCCCACATGCATGAAAACCAGCTGGCATGGAAGAGCAACAGCTTGCAGGCCCGGAGAGTTGGGTCTGTGTGCCACTTCTGACACGCTTGTGCCATAGGTTCGCCATCATAGGTTCTAGAAGATGAACGCCATCTATTTTTTGGAATGTGTAACTTACATTCCTCCTGCTTAATCTTTGCATAGTCAAGTTTCTTTCTTCTGACCGCCAAAATGGCAGGTAGTCCTCAACTTACAACATTTTGCTTAGTGACGTGATCATTTTCCACCCTTATGACCATTTCAGCCGTCCATCGGTCTTGTGATTTACCTTCGGATGCTTGACAACTGACTCATATTTATGACTGTTGCAATGTCCCGGGGTCATGTGAGAAGGTCCCTTTTGCAACTTTCTGACAAGCAGAGTCAATGGGGGAAGCCAGATTCACTTAACAAGCATTTTATTAATTCAACAACTGCAGGGATTCACTTAACGAATGAGGCAAGAAAAGTTGTAAAATGGGGCAAAATTCCCTTAATAAATGTCTCGCTTAGCAACATAAATTTTGGACTCAGCTGTGGTTGTAACTTGAGGACTACCTGTACTATTTTCCCATTGCTAATGGAAAGGGAGATATTGCTACGTATGTGATACCATCATACCAGCTCATAGTAGAGACTTCTAGAGTGTAGGGAAAGGAGAAGTTTCTGGGCTCCCCTTAGAAAGTTTTAGAGTAGCATGCAGGCCATTAGCAAAGGAGATCTGTGACTCTTTCAATTATTTCATCCGTCTAGGGCCATGATGGCGAACCTATGGCACACATGCCACAGGTGACATGCAGCACCCTCTCCTTGGGCACGCAAGCCATCGCTCCTGTTCAGCTCCGCCACGCATGTACACGTGCCTCCTGCCAACCAGCTGGTCATAGGGCATCTGTCCACATATGTGTGGGGCCAGGTGCATGTGAGGGGCCCATGCATGCATGTATGGGGCCCATGCATGCATGTATGGGGGTGTGACACATGCGGGGGGCCATGCACACATGCACGGAGTGTCTGGCACATGCAGGGGGCACACGCACATGCACAAGGGGCTGTGTGCATGCGTAGGGGCCACAGGCCTTGCATTTTGGGGGTTTGGGTATGTATGCGTGCATTCGCACACACGCACGCACACTTTGGACACTTGGTCCAGAAAAGGTTAGCCCTCACTGGTCTAGGTTTTACTAGATGTGCAGTCATAGGAAGACACCTGTGTTTCTCTTCCAGCTTTGTCCTCATGTCCTGCATGCTGCAAGCATACCCTTAACATAAAATATTGTCCGGTGTTTCGAGTATCTTATTTTGCTATTGTTCCTGGACTGTTGTCATTCAAACTTTCGTGTCTTGTGACCTTGCAAATTATCTATCTCTTTCTTTTCCTCCTCCGTTGACAGACTTGACAGCTTACATTTATATTATTTACAGTTCCTTATTTCAGCAATCCGCTTCAATCCACCTCCTTCAAATCTATGATCACTGTACATCACGTGACTCCTCGGATCCTTTTACGGTGAAATTTGCAAGAGCATCTTCATTGATTCTAGATGATCACTAGAGTATGTTCTTTAAAATAAGTTTGTTGGGGAAAATGCTACAGTCTTTCTGATGTTGGAAAAAGTAATTTCATACACGTATAGGTTTTTTTTCGCTGGCGTTTTGCTGTAATTTTTGTTACAGATGCCATGAAAAGTAAACATTTACTCTGTCTTCCTTCTTATTCTCCACTTCCAATTTGTCCTCCTTTCCAATTGCCCATGACCTCCTTTGCCTGTCCAGATATCTGGTAACTCTACATGTGTCCAACCTTTATCTTCGGATTCATACATTCAGGACTGCATTATCATTTAAACTGAACTTGGACTTCCTTGAGAATAATATGATAATGGCTGTTTTTAGATTCAGAAGACATGGAAAAAATCATAATAATAGAGAAAAGTCTTCCGGGCCAGTATATATTTAGTCTTATCTTGTCCCAGCTTCATAGGTTCACAACCATCCAAAGTTATCCAACTAGTATTCTGGCCTTGTTAGGTTCCTCTCTGACTAAGCTGAGTTCCTGTACAAGCTTTTCATTCTTATTGTAAAACCTTCTGTAGTTTCTCTGTCACTATATTCCTGAACAGTGTTGGGATTCAGCTGGTTCGGGTTGATTGGGGAGAATCAGTAGTTAAATGGCTGGCTTGTCCCGCCCCCTTCCTGCCCCGGCCCTTCCAGGAGTCCCCACTTGCCCCATTTTGGCTCCCACGTAAGTTCAGAGAGGCCCAAAACGGGGTGCTGGGAGGGATGGCACATTCCCACCCCCCGCAGCCTGTTTTTGCTCCCATGGGGTGCAGGAGGCTAAGTGCTGCCTGTCACACCCCCTGGCCACGCCCACCAAGCCACACCCACAGAACCGGTAGTAAAAAAAAAATTGAATTCCACCACCAATCCCCAAATAGAGTGACCTATAAATTCAGTTGGTCAGCTGGCCAAAATCTTTCTCTGCAATAAATCCCACCCTTTATTTCCAACGCTTTTATTTAGAAATGCCTCTGGTTATAAGTTTGTCTTGTTCAATGAAGCTGGGCACACAGAAGTCTCAGATGCAGCTATAAGCAGATGTTCTATACAGGTGTAAAGAAAGAAAGGATGAATTTTTTTTCCCCCAGACTCCAAGTAACAAAAACTCAGCCAACCAGATAGGGTTGGGAAAACTTTGAGAACAAGAACCCAAGTTTTCCTTCCCTTCCTAAAATACTAGTTCCTCTGCTCAGAATCTGCAGTGGCCTCTGTCCTATGCCAGCAGTTCTAGCTAAACTTTTGTCCTTCCTCCCATGCATGGTCAAAGATCCAGTGGGTTAACACAAAGGTGTCCCTGCTCTCTGCTTGTTTAATAGTTTGAAATTGTTCACTGGTCTTAAGTGTGACCTTTTCTCGTGCTATCTTTATACGAACAAGGATGAAAACAGGCTGGTCTGCGCTGAAAGCCAGGTCCCATTTTTATATGACAAACCACCTCTTACCACGGCGTGTTCACTGTTCAGCTGTTAAATTTGTTATTAAACTTTATGGACCATAAACCCCGTGGATACAAGGAAAGAGAAGAGCATCACTATTACAGAAGTGTCAAAGAAGGAGACATATTTCACACCGTCAACACAGTGCATCACCTGCCATGCGCGCAGAATCTCCCATTGCTGTAAGCCGGCCGTTTTTTTATTTGATCTATAAAAACCAAAGCAGGCTGCAAATGCTGATAATTAGGCTCAGCGCATCCCTCCGACGAGTTGGAGCCAGTTCATAAATCAAGCCGAATCGGTAAATTGTTGGGGAAATACGAAATGTTTCAGTTTAGTTACATCTTTGATTGACGTCCATTCTGACAGGTATCCATTCCCACAGTTTCTTGGGGGAAATTAACTGTAGATTCCCACCATGGAAGGAAATACAACAGTCATTCTTTATGAGTGTTGATTCTTTATGAATCGCACCTGGTGGTCTTCCGGGTGTGATTCAAGGTGTTGGTGACCAGCTTTAAAGCGCTCCATGGCTTAGGACCTGGTTATTTACAAGACCGCTTACTGATAGCCTCCCATCGGCCGGTACGCTCCCACAGAGAGGGCCTCCTCAGGGTGCCGTCAGTCAAATTATGTCGACTGGCGACCCCAAGGGGAGAGCCTTCTCTGTTGGGGCCCCCGCCCTTTGGAAAAAATTGCCCCCGGATATACCAAGGATCCCTGACCTTCGCGCCTTTTGCTGAGCCCTGAAGACCCTATTATTTCAGCAAGCTGGTCTGACGGTATGAGGAATTTTAATGGGTTTTTTTAGTTTTGGGGGTTTTCATATTTGGCCAAACTATTGAATCAGTTTTAAACTGTTTTAACTTTTGTATCGATGTTTTTTATTACTGGCTGTACACCGCCTTGAATCCCTCAGGAGAAGGACAGTATAAAAGTTTGATTAATAAATAAATAAGAAATAAGAAAAAGATGCAAAAAAAAAAAATAATCCCCTAAATGTGCCTTACCAGCATCTCTCCCACAGCCTTCAGAAACCTTCTTGAGTAAATGGAGCCTTCATTTTGAGGAGATATGGAGGGAAACTGGGTACCTTCAGCTTTTCAGAGGCTTCTGGGACTCACCCCTCTTCCTCTTGGTCCTTGCCCATGTTTAGAACCTGGTTTTCAACATGCCGGGCAAATCCTAGCATTAAAAGAAATAATATTCTCCATTTTAGGGTGCTTACCTTTCCAGAGCTATTTAGAAAGCTTTTGATTAAATAACAGTAGAAGAGCACAAGCTATAAAACAGCAAACCACAGCACTAAACAGCATTAAAATAGCAGCAGCAGTTAAACCATTATTAAAACAGAGTGCCATAAAATTATCCCAAAACAGACTTCTTTTTTTTTTAAATAGCACAGTGTTCTTCAAATGAGAGGAAGGTCACAAAATATCTGCTGGCCACTGATTCCAGGAGGCCAAACAGCAAGTCTGCAGCGCTTAGTTAAATATAAGTAACCTTTGATACAGCTTCAACTTTTATCCGTCCAGCAGCAGAATGGGAAGACTCACAGGGGGCAGGTGGGCGTGGCTGGGTCGACCTCGCCAAGTCAGCACAAAGAACTAGGTGTAGCCCAGAGTTGGGTTTCAGCAGGTTCTGACCAGTTCTGGAGAACCGGTAGTGGAAATTTTGAGTAGTTCGGAGAACCGGTAGCAAAAATTCTGATTGGCCCCACCCCATCGGCTCTCTGCTTCCTAAGTCCCAGTTGATTGGGAGGAAATGGGGATTTTACAGTATCCTTCCCCTGGAGTGGGAATGGAGATTTTACAGTATCCTTCCCCTGCCAAGCCCACCAAGCCACACTCACCAAGCCATACCATGCCCACAAGCCACACCCACAGAACCGGTAGGAGAAATTTTTGAAACCCACCACTGGTGCAGCCCACTCGGCACAGATGACTCGGGGTGACTGGGTGGGCATGGCCAGCTGCACACAGCCAAGTGGGTGTGGCTGGGTGGGTGCCACAGGGCAGGCGCAGCCAGGTGGCCATAGAACAAATTGCCCCGAGCAACTGGACGTGGGGCCAACTGCACCTAGTTCTCCATGCTGACCCAGCCATGACCACCTGACTGCAGTCAGATGGCTGTGCCCATCCAGCCATGCCCTCTTGGCTGCTGTGAATCATCATAGACCATTTCCGCAGGTGTACACGAGTAGGCTCTCATTCTAAACACCCAAAGTTTGGCTTGATTCTGAAATGTATTTGGCTTCTCAAAAATGAATGAATGAATGAATGAATGAATGAATGAATGACCAACCAACCCAAGGGGTTGCGTTCTGAGCTGCTAAGCAATTTGGAGACATTCAATTTGACAATTCTATCTGAACAATCAATCTGATTTGAGAAGTTGATTTGATTCTGAAATTTGATCCAATGGGCTGAAAAATTAAATCTCTGAAGTTTCACAAGAGATTTGGTTGGTCCTCAGAATCTAAAACTAGACTCAGATATGAACCAGCAGTTAATATAACTGAGGGACAAATTCCAACTTACCTGGAATTTGTAACTTTTAAAGAATTCTTGATGTTCCACCTGATACCTGTCCCAAATTGTCTATCATTGGGGCACATGACTCAGATCCAAAAGCTTGTGTTTCTATCTTAGAAATGTCTCTAGTCTCCTGATCTAGTATAAATTATGGCATAGATTATCATGTGATTAATTGTGGGAATTTTGAGTTATTAGGTCAGAACTTGGTGCAATTACAGTAGTGGATATATATATATATATATATACATGTCTCAGAAGGTGAACATTTAGGCCATTATATGCAGGAGAAATATCTCACATTCAATCGTTTTCAGCAACCTTAACCCTTCCCCTATTTTATAAATGATTTAGTGCTTTTTAGAAATATGATCACATTTTATTGTCCTTTCTTGGGATTGGAGACGATCATGATCCTGTATCATAAATGTTGCATAGAGGACAAAGAAAGTTGTGTCCTCCTCATCTCTCTAAGCTGTTTTATGTTCACATATAGCATAACCACAGAGTTTCATAGAATGAAAGGATCATGAAGTGATTTCGTTCACAAGGAGATGGATGGAATTCCATACTTCCTTACAAGAAACTGCTGCTTGGGCAGTACTTTTTAGGAAAGCAGTGCCGTTTGATTTAATTGTTTTTGTTTACCTCAAGTAGGACTCTGGGAAGGCCTGGCCCAATGAAATCATTGAAGTTACCTTGCCTAAATTTTTGAGTTTATGGACTTTTGCTTGCAACGGAAGAAGGATTCAGTCAAAGGTCTATCTTCTATTGCAGGGGTCTCCAACCTTGGCAACTTGTGGACTTCAACTCCCTGAGTTCCTCACCCAGCAAAGCAAAACTGGCTAAGGAACTCTGGGAGTTGAAGTCCACAAGTCTTAAAGTTGCCAAGGTTGGAGACCCCTGTTCTATTGCACCACCTTAGACTTGAGAACTAATAGCGTGAAACTTTGCCATTTGCAAATTATGGCTAGATACAGGGGTACTATTCAGCAGGTTCTGACAGATTCTGGAGAATCGGTAGCGGAAATTTTGAGTAGTTTGGAGAACCGGCAAATACCATCTCTGGCTGGCCCCAGAGTGAGGTGGGAATGGAGATTTTGCAATATCCTTCCCCCCAAGAGTGGGGAGGGAATGGAGATTTTGCAGTATCCTTCCCCTGGAGCGGGGTGGGAATGGAGATTTTGCAGTACCCTTCTCCTGCCACACCCACCAAGCCACATCACACCCACAAGCCACGCCCGCAGAACCAGTAGTAAAAAAAATTGAATTCCACCACTGGTCTAGAAGACTTCTACTTCCATGCTCTCTCTCAATTCCATCCTATTCCAATCCATACATGCACTAATAAAGATTATCCTGATTCAAACTTAACTCTTGAAATCTGCCTCCAAGCAGCTTTCTAAGAAGCATTCTAGAACATTACTCACTTCTACTGGGATGTTTTCCCAGCTTCCCATTGTAGACCACACCATTATAATTCTCAGTCCTCCCAATCCAAATCTTAATCAAGGGCAGTTCTGGTATTGATAATCCGCTGAAAAATAGGATTCTTTCTGTGACAGTTCCAGTGTTTCTTCATCTCTCAATATTCCCTTTTTATTAATAGCAATAGCACTTAGACTTATATACCGCTTCACAGTGCTTTACAGCCCTCTCTAAACGTCTTACAGAGTCAGCATATTGCCCCCAATAATCTAGGTCCTCATTTTACCGACCTCGGAAGGATGGAAGGCTGAGTCAACCTTGAGCCTGGTGAGATCGAACTGCCAAATTGCAGGCACTCAGCAGTCAGCAGAAGTAGCCTGCAATACTGAACTCTAACTACTGTGCCACTGCGGCTCAGAGAGATGAACAGCATCAATATGGCTTATTTTCTCCCACCAGGGATGCTTCAACTTGGCATATTAAAGCAAAATCTTGATTTAATCCTGGCTGTTGATCTTTGGGGTGGGGGGAGCGGGGGAAAAAGGCTGTCTGTTAAAATTTAAAGTTGATGTAATTCAATTCTTTTGCATTCATTTAGGTCATTTGCCTAAGCATCAACTTCACATCATTTGTGTAATTATATAAAGCTGTACAAAACTGTCAGCTTTTCATCATTTGAAAAGGCATCAGGGCACACAGGGTTAAGCTGTGTTGTAACGCAGATGACATAATTTGACACAAATAATACCAATAGACCATGCAACCAAGTGCTGTATAGTTGATGGTTTCCTCCTATGAAAGCAAGTTGGCTAACCTTGATTTAGGAGACCTCTTCCAACAGCTCTGTTTATCATAAGGCGTCTTGCTGGAATTATCTTCTACAAATTGGGACCAGAGGACATTTTATTGGTGGTGTACTTCTATTCATCTAAACCCCTATAGTAGCTGGATCCCTAAAGATAGACCTATGGAATCTTCTGTTCATAGGAAACCAATAATCTGTTATTGATCTGCTTCTTCTAAGTTGCATCATGATTGCCACGTCTTGACACTTCTGTACCCTCAGCCTGGTATTTGTTTCTTCTTTGCTCTTCATTGGCTGCTGATCTTTGAGTTCTCCATTCTTGTTTTGGACCAAACTTTTGTGGCATTAGTGAAATGATTTGAGGACTGTTTCTTAGCATTCTTTCTTTGTTATCTAACTCCTAAGGAGCCATTGTGTCATAATGGGTTGTTAGCACAATGAAGAAGCAGCTTTGTTTATTGCTTGTAAATTAAAGATGGAAGAATTTTCTTCTCTTGTTCCAGAAATACACATTTGCAACCAACTTTTGTGCCTTTCTTTTTCTTTAAGTCTTTTAGCAGAGAGGTTAGGCCAAGGAATGACTCAGTATCTTTTTTGAGATACTGTACTTTTAATATCCATCAATACACCTACCTACCTAACTACTTACCTAGGGCCTTCAGAACCTCCAGAGGCTCCTTCCAGTGGAGAGAGTGAAGTGGAGGAGCCTCTCCTCAATGCTCGGGCACGCAGGGCTGCCAAAAGGCAGGAGTGGCTACTCAGGAGGAGGAGGAGGTCTACTCGAGAGTAGGGCTTGAGGATAATTGGCCACTCCCTTAGCCTATTTAAGTCGCACGCAGCTAGCGCGTTCTTGCTGGAAACAACTTGTATTATTATCAGAGTATTTTGGTTTATCATATCTTGTTTTCTGGGCTGGTTGCCAACCTTTGCCAGTCTTGTTTATTCTTGTTACTTAATAAATTTGATAAGGACTGTTATCAAGTATGTGTCAATATCCTCAGAAATCCGGAGCTGGGGCAGAACACAGAACCGGTAGGGAATTTTTTTTTTATTTCAACCGTGGTCTGTCTGTCTGTCTATTTATTATCCATCTATCTATCTTTATTTGCTTCCTCAGGCAAGGGACAGACATTTCAACAGGCACTAATTGCAAAAATGTATTGTGTCGAAAAAAATACGGGCAGAAATGAAATGGACCTGAGCTAAATATTTGTCACAGTTTGAGTGATTAATGGTTTGGAGAAATGAGATGACTACTTTAAGAACTGGCATTTTCTGCACAATAAAGAGATGTGATTGAACTGCTTAGTACTTATTAGAGGTTGCTATGAAAACGCAGTCATCTACACAGTTTTATATCTTGGTGGTGATGATTTTATCATTACTCCCAAATAATAATAATAAAAAAAAACAGAATGCAACTCCTTGGACTTCAAGCCAAGGAGTTGCATCCAAATAAAGCCTGATGAAGAATAACATTTTATTTTTATTTTATTTCTATTTTTTGCAAAATACCTGGCAGCGGAGAAGTAGAATAGTATTCTTGCTAAATGGCTGAGTTCTGGGACCCCACATTCAAATCTTGTCCCTGCTGTGAACTCACTTAGTTGCCTTAGGCAAGCTCTTTCCTCTCATCTCCAGCTTTTTCTCCCCCTACTGTGTCTGTAACACAGAGATAATATTACTCATCTATTATACAGGGTTGTTTGAAGGATTACTGCAGAAAGGTACGTGAAGAGCTTTGAAAACTCGGCATGTGCAATGGAGATGCAAACCCTTGCTGGCGTAGAGAGGGTGCAAGGGGGAATTGACAGAGCCAGGTGGAGGTGCAAAACATGTCAGAGTCGGGGATCAGGCTGAACCCCGGGAGGGATGGGGACTGATACCCTAAGTATCAGATGATGTGGCTTCAGATGGAGTAGGAACACATTCTGGAGGAAAGGATTAAGGTCCACGAGGACATAAATAGAGTTTGTTTGTCCATTTATTTATTTCTTGATTTATTAAATTTATATGCTGCCCATCTCACTCCGAAAAGCAACTCTGGGTGGCGTATAAATATGTAGTCTAAGACCAGAGGTGGGATTGAAAAATTTCAGCAACCGGTTTGCTGCCCAGTTGCTGAGTGGGTGTGGCCAGAGGGGCGTGGCCTACTCAGCCTCCTGCACCATGGCAGGGGGAGGGAGTTTTCACCCTCCCCAGGCTCCGGAGGCTTTCCTGGAGCCTCCAGGAGGATGAAAATGGCCTTCCTCAAGCTCTGGAGGCCCTCTGGAGGCCAGAAAAGGGCCTGTTTCTAGACTTCCAATAGCTCTGGTAGGCCCATTTTTCCCCCTCCCAGAGCCTCCACACCCACCCTGCACTTACCTGGCATCAAAATGGGCTGTGTGGAGACTCCTGGGAGGGGTGGGCGGGGTCAGCCAGTCCTTGGAACAACTGTTTCGGCGAACCAGATTAAAATTAATATCCAATTCGTCCAAACCGGCTGAATCCCACCCCTGTCTAAGACTTAATGCTAAGGCAGGTGAAGCCAGGAAATCAAGGTAGGCCTCTCATAAAGTGCTCCCTGATGCTTTGCCACTTGCCTATTTAGAGCCTGAGTAGCATAGGGGGCTAATGCCTCCTACTAAAGGCAGCAATTAAGTTCCAGCTGCCTGCAATTTCTTTAAGAGTTCAATCCTAGCCAGTCTCAAGGTCGACTCAGCCTTCCATCCTTTCTAAGGTGGGTAAATTGAGGACCCAGTTTGTGGGGGCAATAAGCTGACTTTGTATAAATATACAGAAGTGTGAAGGCTATTGCTTAACGCATTGTAAGCCGCCCTGAGTCTCCGGAGAAGGGCGGCATATAAATCAAATTTAAATAAATAAATAAATAAAAATAAAGCTTAGCTTGTTGGGTAAACATACATGGTTTGTAAACCATGGCTTGTGGCTTCTGTGCTGGGTCAGTTTGTGACCTTCAGTAGAACAGAGGGAATGAAAGGATACCATAGCATGATGCGAGAATCAGAGAATCAAGGGTGGCAACTGAGTCTCGTTCTTCAGTCCTGAAAATCCTTTGGTTTATGAATCCTCATTCTCTAGCTGACCTTTTTAGTGGTATTTTTTCCTATTTGCAACAGCAATAAATATTCCATTACTACTATTACTACTACTATTACTATTAGATTTTCAGAACATAAAGGCATCTAAAGCAAAGATCCACATGCCAGTGAGAAGTGGATAGATGTTGTGAGGTTATTTGTTTGTTTGTTTGTTTGTTTTGTCAAGCATATATAAGATAACAGGTAAAAGTATAAACATAATTTGAATACATGAAAAGAGTAAGTGAAAAGGAATATTAGGACAGGGACGGTAGGCACGCTGGTGCACTTATGCACACCCCTTACAGGCCATTTAGGAACGGGGTGAGGTCAACAGTAGACAGTTTAAGGTTAAAGTTTTGGGGGTTTTGGGATGAGACCACAGAGTCAGGTAGTGCATTCCAGGCATTGAGCACTCTGTTGTGAAGTCATGTTTTCTGCAATCGAGTTTGGAGCAGTTTACCTTGAGTTTGTATCTATTATTTACTGAATAATAAAATGAATAAAATAATAAAATGAAATTATCATGTGATAATTTCATTTTTCTTTCTACTAAGCAAATACTTAACTGAAGATTTAGGACGATTCATTCCAATCTAATTTTGTTTTGCTGCTAGAAGAATGAATGAGCTGGGTGGACTTCCTTTGAGCTCTCTGTTTCATATTCTTCCTCCCTCGCCTTCTCTCTCCCTCCCTCCCTTCCTCTCTTTTTATCGTGAAGAACATTGACACCGTGTAAACTATGCTGTGTTTGTGGGTTCATCTCTTGAACTGAACTGGGCAGTTTTCCAGCAATGGAAATTCCTTCTTCTCCTTTGTGATAAAACTATGGAAACATGAACATCATCAGTTTCAGAAGACTTTAATCCAGGATTCTGGGGAATTAGAAGGAATACAACACATTTAGAGAAAAAGTCTTCAGCTGTACTGATTTGCTAGTAGACGCCCCACAGCTTTCCTTCTCTGTTTCTTCCCTTCAGTGACATTTGGGAATATATACTTTGGAAGTATCTTAATAGTTTCTAATGTAGAAAAAGTTGCATCCTTTTCACCAAGTGCATTATATTTTCCCATCCTTTCTCCTCATCCAAAAACGTACATTATTTCCCTTCTATATATTACTTACCTCTATAATTGTCTGGTTTGGATTTACAACCCAACAAGACAGACACAGACTTCAGAGGATAATTAGAACTGTAAAAAAAACAATGGCTAGCAACCTGCGGCATTGAGGACCTGTATACTGCACGAGTCAAAAAGAGGACTATGAAAATACCTACAGATCCCTCACATCCTGGACATAAGTTGTTTCAACTCCTACCCTCAAAAACTACACTATAGGCTCTGCACACCAAGACAACTAGACGTAAGAACACCATCACTCTCCTAAACAAATAATTCTCTTTTCTTTTATGTACACTGAGAGTGTATGCCCCAAGACAAATTCCTTGTGTGTCCAATCACACTTGGCCAATAAAGAATTCTATTCTGTTCTGTTCTGTTCTGTTCTGTTCTACTCTACTCTACTCTACTCTACTCTACCCTACTCTATTCATTTTAACAATCAGATTAGATCCCTTCCCTTCCCTCCCCTCCCCTCCCCTGCCCCACCCCTATATTCTATTCTATTATTCTATTCTATCCTATCCTATTCTATTCTATTCTATTCTATTCTATTCTATTCTATTCTATTCTATTCTATTCTATTCTATTCTATTCTATTCTACTCTACTCTACTCTACTCTACTCTACTCTACTCTACTCTACTCTATTCATTTTAACAATCAGATTAGATCCCTTCCCTTCCCTCCCCTTCCTTTCCCTCCCCTCCCCTCCCCTGCCCCACCCCTATATTCTATTCTATTCTATTCTATTCTATTCTATTCTATTCTATTCTATTCTATTCTATTCTATTCTATTCTATTCTATTCTCAGATCCTGAGCATTTCAAGAAGGATCTTAAAGTCTTAACACATCATTCTCGCTGTGATCCCATTCCTGCAATGTCTGGGGGCAAGTTGGCATTTGTAATAGCAATAGTAACGGTTTGGTTTCAAATACATTTTATCCATCTCGAGAAGAAAAGGCTGCTCGTTCGCTTGACACTCTGTCATTGGGGCTCGGCTGCTAAGAGTTTTACCTTCTTTGCTATCTATAGCTCAGTGGTGACTCTCCCCAGAGCATGAAGGTTAGAAGGTTGATTATTTCTGACCTGATAGGTTTTCCGTGGAGAGATGTTGGATACAAGAAACCTTGTTCATTTTTTTAAAAAAAATAATAAAAAAAATTGAATGATACCATGCTTGGTCTGGTAAAATAGATATTCTACATTGTTGTTAGACAATGCGATAAAGAGTGAAATTGATTATGACTTATTGGTATCTTACTTCCCTCCAGCCATTATTGTGTACTTTTTTTTAAAGTGTCCCTGAAAGCCAAATATAAAACCTCACAGTGCAATACCAGCATATAAGCTTTCCACTTTGCTTGGTTTGTTATTAAGCTGCGGTTAAGCATGGGCAGCAATCTGTGTCCAAGGTTTTATAACTGCTTCATATTCTCTCTCTCTTCCGCCCTTCCTCTCTCTTCCCCTCTCTCTCTTTCTTCCTTTCTCTCTCTCTCTTCTTCTCTCTCTCTTCCCCTTTCTTTCTCTCTTCCACTTTTCCTCTCTCTCTTCCTCTCTCTCTCTCTCTCTCTCTCTCTCTCCATCTCTCTTACTCTTTCTTTCTCCCTCTCTCTCCTGCTCTTCCTCTCTCTCTCCTCTCTTCCTCTCTCTCTCCGTCTCTCTTACTCTTTCTTTTTCTCTCTCTCTTCTGCTCTTCCTCTCTTTCCTCTCTTCCTCTCTCTCTCTCCTCTTTTCCTCTCTCTCTTTCCTCTCTTTTCTTCTCTCCCCCCTCTCTCTTCCCCTCTTTCTCTCTCTCTTCCACTCTTCCTCTCTCTCTGTCTCTCTTACTCTCTCTTTCTCTCTCTTCCATTCTTCCTCTCTCTCTCTTTTCCTCTCACTTCCTCTCTCCTTTTCTTTTTCTCTCTCTTACTCTTTCTCTCTCTTCCTCTCTCTCTCTCTCTTCCTCTCTGTCTCTCTTCCCCCTCTTTCTTTCTCTGTCTCTCTTCCTCCCTCTCTCTTCCTCTCTCTCCTCTCTTCCTCTCTCTTCCTCTCTCTCTTATTTCTTCTCTCTCTTCCTCTCTCTCTCTTCCTCTCTCTCTTTTCCTCTCTCTCTCTTTCTCTCTCTCTCTCTCATTAAAGCAAAACTAAACCCTGTGTGTGTGTCTGAAAGAGAATGTCTTTGTCTAGTAAGCAGGTTCACTATTGTAGAGGTGAAACAGTAATAAATTAATCTTCAGGGGATAAGGACGTCAGTTGGCAGGAAGCAGGAGAGGCTGGAGAAGTAAAGTGTGGACAGCACAAGATGATGTTGGGGGTCACCAAAATAGGGGTGGAAGGATTTTCAGACATCTAGCAAGTAACTTCAGATGGTTTTCACACTGAGCATTTATTTCTGTATTCACATGCTTGTGTGTATCTGATTTGTGTATCATCCATTTTTGAAGGCTCCTGGAGGGTTGACCACCAAGATTAGCCTAACATAGAAAACAACCCTCCCCCAAAAGGATAAATCAACCCACCCATAATATAAATCATAATCAGGAAGTACGCAGTCATGAACTTGCCAGACACCAGCGTTCACTCACAACATGTCCTCCTCCTGCACCAGAAAGAGCAAATAGATTGGGGAACCTGATCTCCTGGAATTCACATTGTGTAGATCCATGGGTATTAGTTGACCTCCACTGGTTAAGACCCAAAGTTTGCCCCACCACTTCATTTTTGCCTCGTTTTCTCCCATAAACGTGAAACAGGAAACTTGAAATACTTAGAGGGAAGATATAAATACAGGTTTGAAGCCAAAGGCACCTTGAATGTTTTAATCTTTGGAGTAGATGAATCCCAGGTGCCTTCCCCCCATCTTTCTATTTGTCTATCTATCTGTCTGTTTATCTTATCAGATAGATTTGTCTATTTATCTGTCTGTTTATCTGTTTGCCTTATCTCAAGGCAAAATCCATGCACTCTTTACTCCCTCTCCCTTTCATCATAATCCTACCAGCAGAACAGAAAGAAAAAGACTATTCCTAAAACATCTAGTGAGCTGCCACAGCTGAGGGAGGACTTGAATCTGGATCTCTCTGGATAGGGTCCCACACTCTAACCCAGCAATTAATTTTCCCAAGAGAAACTGGGACTATTGTGGAGGGCTCCCAGCTGCTCTCTGCCCACTCACCGCAAGGCCAAGCTTCAACCAAGGTGCAAGTGGCAGCCATCACCATCTCCTCAGTCTGCTCAATCTTTCCCAGTATTAGGCTCTTCTCCAGTGAGTCCTTCCTTCTCATTAGGTGGCCAAAGTATTTTCAGTTTCATCTGTAGGATCTGGCTTTCTAAAAAGCAGTCAGGGTTGATCTCCTCTAAGACTGACTGGTTTGATCGCCTTGCAGTCCAAGGGACTCACAGGAGTCTTCTCCAGCACCAGAGTTCAAAGGCCTCCATTCTTTGGCGCTCAGCCTTCCTTATGGTCCAACTTTCACAGCCATACTTTGCAACTGGGGAAACCATAGCCTTGACTATACGCAAATTGTCATAGACCCCAGCCAACGGGCTGATCATGGCCCCACGGCCCTAAAATACCCAAATCTAACTCTAACCAATAATCTTCAACCAAGAACTTGGTTGGAGGCAACTTCCTACCAAGGATTCAGCTTCAGTTGACATCTTGGGATTCTCTGCATAGAAAAATGGTTTGTGAGTTCCCACTGCACACTTCCATTTCCAAGCCCTTTGTTCTGGGTACATATTTACTTAAAGCATTGCATATATTTATTTTTCATTAAGCCCCAGAGTGTAGCAGAGATATATTTAGGCCACTAGCTTTTGCAGCTGAAGTGCCCCATCATACACAAACCCTCCACTCTACCAAATCTTTCAGCTTTGAAGAAAGTAACTGATTTTTCACCAGCTGTCGTGGTGCTGTTGAAATAATTGTAAATACACTTCCCAAATGTATGAAAACTGAGAATTTCTCGGAAAGGGCTCTGACATTCCCTGAAAAGATAATAATGGTGTATGCTAACAAGAATGTGAGCTGGGGGGGGAGGGGGGAGGGAATGTACATTTCTCCTTCAAACTGATCATTCACTTTATACCTGGCGCGTTACAATTTCTTTTAAGTCTTCTATAAAAAGCTCTGTTTAGTATTTGCTTTTTTTTCCCCTTCCCTGAAAGAGCTCCAGGCAAATTTCCATTGAAAAATGCCACGGTAATGAACTTGAAGTGTAGCTTCCTCCATAAAAGAATTCATTACACACGCAAACATGTTTTCTTTTAGCTTTTGTTAGTTTTGCATTCTCTCCCTCGAAAAAAACAAAAAAAGTGTCTCTTTTTTAGAGATAACATGTTTTTCCAATCAACAGACTAGGATTTCTGTTTTCACATCATAGAACAAGAGAGTCCCATAACAATGTTGTCATAAAAGGGGGAAGGGAATAGTCACCCATGAAAGGACATCCATTTTATTTTCAAGATGTGTTTCTTCAACTCTTTTAAATAACTGTAAATCAAAGACAAAGTGTTTATATCATTCGAAAGGGTTCAAAACTCAGCACGCTTAGGGTTTTCTTTCCCTAAGGCCATGAAGGCAAACCTATCATACGCGTGCCACAGGTGGTGTCAGCATTTCATGCTGCACTTACTCTAATGCTGACATAAGAAGGAGAAATGGAGGCATCTGGAAAGGGATGTTTGACTCTTCACCTACTTATTTTCCCTGGAGAGAATATCACCTAGGAGATGGAATGGGAGGGGGGAAATTCCTTTGAGTGGGAGCAGTAGATTAGGGCAGAGTGACTGGGAAGATGGCCAATGAGTGCAGAGGAGTGGGAAGAGGAAAAGGAGGGTTTGGGCTTAGGAAGCCAGTGTTGGCTGCAATGAGTCGGAGTTAGAATGTTTGTGCTTAATAAATGAGAGAGTTTTTTTTTCATCAAAGACTTTGTTTGAAATGCAATTTATTTGAGACGACTTCGAAACCTGACAGGTGGCACACGGAGCCATCCCAGTTCAGCTCCACCACACATGCCCGCGTGTCTCCCGATGTCTGGCTAATTTTTGGATCTCTGCCAGGAGACACGTGCGCATGCATGGAGGGGTGGGGGAGTCACGTGCACATGCATGGGGGGTAGGGGCTGGGGTCACACACATATGCAGGGGGTGGGGCAGGGGTGAAATGCTCCCGGTTCAGACTGGATCGCCTGATCCAGTAGCGATGGAGGCGGGTGGTTTGGAGAACCAGTAGCAAAAATCCCTCTCCCCCCCCCAGCTGAGCCACACAATCATCAGAGGCTTTTTTTTTTTACTTTTAAAAGCATTTTTTCTACAACCTCTTCGGCAGAAAAAATACTTTTAAAAGTTAAAAAAAAAGCCTTTGATGATCACGCGGTTCAGCTGGGATCCTCAAAAGCTTTTAAAAGAAAAAAATCCTTTCAGAGAATTGTTTTCTTTTAAATGCCTCTAACGATCAGACAACTCAGCTTGGATCATCAGAGGCATTTAAAAGAAAAAAAGCCTCTGTCAATCAGGCAACTCAGCTGGGATCATCAGAGCCTTTTGAAAGCATTTTTTTATAACCTCTTCGCCAAAGAGGTTGTAGAAAAAACGCTTTTTTTTAAAAAATGGCCACGCCCACCCAGTCATATTACCCCCCCACCACCAAGCCACGTCCACAGAACTGATAGTAACAAATTTTAGATTACACCACTGGGGTGAGGGGTTCGGAGCCCCTGTGCCCCGTTTTTGTTTCCAGGAGGCTTAAGGGAGGCCTGCTAGCACCAAAATGGGGGTCACACATGCATGCACGGAGGGCGGGAGGAGCACAAGGGAGTTGCACATGCATCTGGGGGGGGGCATTGCATTATGGGTGTGTCGGCATGCGTCCTTTCGGCACCCGAGGAAAAAAAAGTTGTCATCACTACCCTAAGGCATTCCTCACCCCACCTTCTATTCCCTATTTATACTGTACATCTTTCAGTTTTTAATGTACTGATTCTCTCTAGCCATTGGCTTCCCTTTTACCACAGCAGCTTATAAAATGGAAATTCAGGAAAGGAACCATTTGGTGTGTGGGGAGGGGGGAGGAGGAGGAGAAGAGTGCTAATTAAACATCCTTTTAAAAATCAAATTTGGCACAACCAATATGCTTTAAAACAGAGTCCCTCCTATAAAATGAGAGTGGATGGTGAGAGAGCCTAGTCCAAACAAAATGGCCGACCTCTGAACCTGATGTTCACTTTTGCTAATTTAAAGCATTCAGCTGTACCACCGTTAATCTTATTTCATTACCAATAGTGCTCAGAAGATAAATGTCTGCAGTTAGACTAAAGCAAGGAGAATTGATGCTTTCCCCCCCCCCCTTCCCTCTCTCTTCCAACCCAACCCAACCCAACCGGCAACTGTAGGAGGTACTCAGATGCCAGTTTTTGCTTCTCTGGTGGCAGCAAAGAGAGAGAGAAAGAGAAAAACGAACACACCAGAAAAGGACAGAAGAGCTGCCTCTATATTTTGAAGATTCTTGGCTCTTTACCCACTATAGGATAGTAATGATATTTGACTAGAAGTGATAACTGCTGCAGATGTTTAATTGATTGTATTTGTTAAAAAAAAAGACATTACTTCAGAACTCATAGGGTTCAAGTGCAGTTCTTTAAGACAGTTGTGTCTTTTCCTGAAATAAGAAAAATACAATTCCCTCTGTAGGCATTCTAAGAGAAGGACCAGGGAGACAGGATAGCAGTCTTCCAATATTTGAGGGGCTGCCACAGAGAGGAGCAAGTCAAGCTATTTTCCAAAGCACCTGAAGGTCAGACAAGTAATTAATGGATGGAAACTGACCAAGGAGAGACTCAACCTAGAAATGAGGAGGAACTTTCTGACAGTGAGAACAATTAACCAGTGGAACAGAAGTTGCCTTCGGAAGTTGTGGGAGCTTCATCACTTGAGATTTTCAAGAAAAGATTGGACTGCCATTGGTCAGAAATGGTATAGGGTGTCCTGCTTGAACGAGGATTGGACTAGATGACCTATAAGGTCCCTTCCAACTCTGTTAATCTGTTAATACTTGATTTGGTTCTCAGCATCCCTTCCCCCCACCTTACTCATAAATTCCTCTGTTTTGGAAAACTTTCAATAAATGGCCCTTATCCATAGCACAATATGTCTGGCAACTCCTTTGTTTCCTGCTCTCTATCCATGATTTCAGCTTCATCTGATCCTCATCCCATGAATGAGGCAGGATTGAGTTCTTTTTAGGGTTGATATTTTCTCCTTATCCCAGCCGTGTCTAAGGTGTCTAAAACCTTTGAGCTTTGGCCACTGATCACCTTGGAAGGAAGTCAGATGATTGCAGTACCCAAAAAGGAGACAGTGATAGAATAAAGGTGAAGGTTCCTCTCGCACATATGTGCTAGTCGTTCCCGACTCTAGGGGGTGGTGCTCATCTCCATTTCAAAGCCAAAGAGCCTGCACTGTCCAAAGACATCTCCATGGTCATGTGGCTGGCATGACTCAATGCCAAAGGTACACGGAATGCTGTTACCTTCCCACCAAAGGTGTCCCCTATTTTTCTACTTGCATTTTTTACATGCTTTCGAACTGCTAGGTTGACAGAAGCTGGGACAGGTAATGGGAGCTTACCCTGTTACACGGCACTAGGGGTTTGAACTGCTGAACTGCCGACCTTTCGATCGACAAGCTCAGCTTCTTAGCCACTGAGCCATCATGTCCCTTAGTGATAGAATAGGGATCAGTAATAGCTAATTTCAAGGTGGTGGTGTTTTCTGCTGACACAAGGATGGCTCAGGACTAGGGACAGACCAAAAGAATTGGAGCTAGTATTTCTGAGCAGCCTTTTTCTATGGAAGTTATGAGTAAGAGTCGCTGGTCCTTGAGCTTTTGATTGCTCGTATCCTTGAGGCCATCTTGGTGGCACATTTGAAGTAAGCATTTGTTGTTTCAAATGAATGGATTAGGATTCTGAGCTTCAAAGTGGAAACCCATAGGAAATACAGCATTATACCATTAGTCCTCATCTTACAACCACAAGTGGCCCCAAAATGTATGCGCTAAGTGAGAAATTTGTTAAGTGAGCTTTTCCCTATTTTACGACTTTTCTTGCCACGTTTGTTAAGTGAATCCCTGCAATTGTTCAATTAATAACATGGTTGTTAAGTGAATCTGGCTTCCCCATTGACTTAGCTTGCCAAAGGTTGCAAAACGGACGCTGCAAATTGTCATAAATGCAAGTTACGATAGGGGGTCAACCAGGGGTGGAATCCAGCAGGCTCTGACAGGTTCTGGAGAACCTGGAGGTTCTGGTAGCGGAAATTTTGAACAGTTCAGAGAACTGGCAAATACCACCTCTGGCAAGTCCCATAGTGGGGTGGGAATGGAGATTTTGCAATATCCTTTCCCCTGTAGTGGGGTGGGAGTGGAGGTTTTACAGTATCCTTCTCCTGCCACACCCCCCAAGCCACACCACACCTACCAAGCCACATCCACAGAACCAGTAGTAAAAAAAAATTGTATTTCACCACCAGGGTTAACTATGTTTTTGTTTTCCCCCAGATATACTTATTCTCAACTTGTCGTTCTAAGTTTACCCCAGTAGAATAGGACTGTCCTTTATTTTAGTCATTGATCAGCAAAATCATTGGTATGCAGGTTCCCCCTAGAAGCGTAAAAGTAAGGAGGCGAAGGAGGAGTGGGCTTTTAATAGAAGTATTTCTCAGTAGAAAGCTGACCTTGAAGGATCTCAAAATATGCAAATTAAGAGTGGCACCTCGAACCTTCCAGCGCGCTATTAAAAGTTCTTATGAAGGCCATGGAAATATCACATTTTAAAAAAGGTCCTTCATCAGCACCTTAGTAGTTATCTGGTTGAAGACAGAGGGAGAGAGAGAGAGAGAGAGAAAGAAAGAATATTAGAGCTGCAATCTTATAACTTGCCTGTTTGAAAGGAAGTCAGGGAGTTGAACCCATTGAGGGTTATTTCAAAAGTAGCCGTGTGCAAGATTGTACCGTAAAGTTATCGGATTGCCTCTCGGTTTGACCCAGTGATTTCAGTAGAATTGATAGGCAGAGAAATCTCAGTTTTATGTGCTTCTTGCGTCAGGCTGGAATAGGAATCGTTTTGGACTTCCAACGCATTTCCAAAAAAATGCCATCCAACTTTGAATGACTTTGTTCCTTTCCACAGAAGGCTTATGTGCATTGCTTGATAAAGAATGCTGTTCCAAGGGATTTTGCTTCCTGAGGTGGCAGTTGTATCTATGCCAGATTCGATGCCAACTGGACATACTCTTGGTTCAACAATAGCCTTGTGATCGCATCCTTCATCACTTCAGAGAGCAATGTGTTAAGTTGGGGCAAAACAGTAGCCTATCAAGTGCTCTATTTTCCAGGATTTCACCTCCTGTCTTCTCCTACCAATTCCTATGGCCTAAATTAAGGTAAAGACAAAGGTTCCCCTCGGACATATGTGCTAGTCATTCCTGACTCTAGGGGGCAGTGCTCATCTCCGTTTCAAAGCCAAAGAGCCAGCGCTGTCCGAAGACATCTCCATGGTTATGTGGCCGGCATGACTCAAGGCCAAAGACACATGGAACGCTGTTACCTTCCCACCAAAGTGGCCCCTATTTTTCTACTTGCATTTTTTATGTGCTTTCAAACTGCTAGATTAGCAGAAGCTGGGACACATAACAGGAGCTCACCCCGTTATGCAGCACTAGGGATTCGAACCGCTGAATTCCCGACCTTTCGATCGACAAGCTCAGCATCTTAGCTACTGAGTCACCGCGTCCCCTGTCTTAAATTACCCACCCTATTTTACCTGAAAGATGTTGAAGCTGTAAGCTGACAAGCAGCTCCTTCTTTCAAACTTTCAGCGTGTCTGAAAATTTTCCCTGGCTGGAAAGCTGAAATACTTCTCATTATGTACCCCATGCAGTAATGACTGTATTGTAAAAGGACTTAAACTTATTTTCTCTATTTTGCTTTCTTTTTCTTCATTTCTTCAAATCCCCGTCATGAAGGAATTTATTTCACAAAGAGACTCCCCCCAAGGGGAAATGAAAAAACAGCAAATCTATACTTTCAAATTTTATTATCCCTCCAATAATAATCAGCTGGAGCTGATTCCACTTGAATACCCATTCTTCTCCAATTTATCTGTTTGTGTGTGTGTGTGTGTGTGTGTGTGTGTATGTATGTGTAAGTGCGTGTGTGCGCGCATATCATATTATTAAATGACTTCTTCCTGTTTAATTTCAGGAGGGTATCTTTATTCCCCCCCTCCCCTTTATTCTCACAGCATTTGTATGAATGCATTGTGCATATTTATAGAGGAGACGGTAAGCAACCTCATGGATATCACATCAATTAAATCAAAGACCACGTTGTCTTCGGCAGAGGGATGCCCTGCACTTTGTTATAATTGTACAGAAGGCAACCTGGGAATTGGCAGCAATTGTATGATTAGCCACTGGGCTTGGCATGAAAACCGCTTCTCCAAGCATTCCTCGCTCACTAACCGAGCAGCTACCTCTGTCTCGGCATGGGGGAACGGCAGAATCAAGAGGCTTTGATTCTCTCCTACAAGCCTACAAAGAAAGAAGGAAGGAAGGAAGGAAGGAAGGAAGGAAGGAAGGAAGGAAGGAAGGAAGGAAGGAACGGAAGGAAGAAGGGAAAGAAAGAAAGGAGAGAAGGAAAGAAGTAAAAGAAAGAAAGAAGGAAGGAAGGAAAAGAAAGAAAAGGAAGAAGGAAGGAAGGAAAAAGAGAAAAAAGAAAGAAGGGAAAAAAGGAAGGAAGGAAGGAAGGAAGGAAGGAAGGAAGGAAAGAGAAAGAAAGAAAGAAAGAAAGAAAGAAAGAAAGAAAGAAAGAAAGAAAGAGAAATCTCTGTGCGCCTGCAAAGGGATGATTCAGGCAAAAACGGTTCGTTATTGACTAATAATGCCGAGAATTAGGCATGAGCTCCAATTATTGCCACCAGTTGCAAAAGCGGCATTGGGGATAAGCCTCCTGTGTTGCTTATGTCCTTCCCTTTGCTCGAGTTTCTTTTTCTTCACGGCTGCGTGGTTAGAGACAGTCAAACACCCCCACCCCCACCCCCCACCGAAGAGTTTTAGACAGTTGCTTCTCTGTGGCTGCATCATTACGTCCCTCCAAAAAAATTCCACCCACCAATAACCTCTTTTCCTTTCTTCCCCTTTTTCTTTTTTCTTTTGTCTTGTCCATAGAGATTGAAAACATTATTGGATCGGGGGAGCTTGCGGTAAACCTGTATGCAGCTAGGGGTGCTGGTGGCGGAGGGTACCATAATGAAACGGGCCATTTCAAATGGCCTTATCTTCCCACCGTGAGCGACACCTTTCATAAATCACGGAAGAGATTTTGGAAAACAGAACATTTGTTAGTCCTGATGTATGTTTGCATTTGCATCCTCCGAGCACTATAATCGGACAAAGTTCAGAGAAGGTGGAGAGCAAAAAGGACTGGAGGAAGCGGGGGAAAGGGAGATGCAAAAGAGAGAAGCAAATCGAGCTTGGGCTGATTTCCACCCCTGTTGATTTTCCTATTGCTTTAGCACAACGTGGCCTTTTACCGAAAGCAACACTGCAAACCTCTGGCTCCTGGTCTTTCAATTGTGTGATTTGGTGTTGGGGTTTGAAAGACAAGGATGTTGGCTTCTAACCTTGTGGATCCTAGTGGGGTGTTTTGCAACTCTCAGTAGAGCGGTAGAAAAAAGGGAGAGGGGGTTGGAGAGAGTTTGGGATACCTTGACTGACCTTTCTCGATGGCGAGAAAGATAACCAAGATTAATAGTAATAGTAATGCAGACTTAGTGAATAGTTTGACAGTGTTGTGGGAATGAGTTGTTAGGCAGTGTGATGGCATTCGGGGGAAAAAACTCTCCTTGTGTCTAATTGTTCTGGTGTGCAGTGCTCTATAGCGTCGTTTTGAGGGCAGAAGTTGAAACAATTTAGGTCCAGGATGCGAGGGGTCTGTAGATATTTTCCCAGCCCTCTTTTTGACATAGGACAAACATTTTTTTATGACATATGACAAATATTATTTAAACATTATTATTATGACAAACATAATAAATACTGTTTTAACAATAGGCATGAAATACAAAGTAGAAACAACATACATATAACAACAACAACAAAAATATGTACAAAAAAAGGGAAAAAAGAGAGGGAGGGAAAAGACCCAAACATCTAACATTAAGCATTAAAAAAAAAAAAAATCCATACTGGCTGGATGCTGAAAAGAAAGAGGAAAAAACCCTGATAAATTCCCCTCCTCTTACATAATGGCTCTGAGAATTTTTTTAACAAATAGACTCAGGAGAGAGCAACAGTAAATCACTTCTGTACTTTGGCTGTAGTCTTCGACTTACAACAGGTCATTTAGTGACTGTGGAAAGTTACAACGGCATTGAAAAGAGTGATTTAACGACCGTTCCTCACACTTACAACCATTACAGCATGGTCATACGATCAAAATTTCAGATGCTTGGCAAGTAGTTCATGTTTATGATGGTTGCCGTTTCCTTTGCAACCTTCTGACAAGCAAAGTCAATGGGGAAACTGGTTTCATTTAACAACCATCTTACACTGCAATGATTGACTTAACAACTGTGGCAAGAAAGTATGCAAATGGGGCAAAACTCACTTAACCAAATAAATTTTGGGCTCAATTGTGGTCAGGAGTTGAGCTCAGATTGAAGGAGGTGCTACCTATGATTTCGTTTAACAAGAAGCTTTAGATTTTTCCTTTCTCTGGTTCCATCTCTTAAAAAGACTCCTCTTCCCATAAGCCATGCTCACATTTTCTAAAGAACCCTTTAGAAGATTTCGATCTGTTAATATCTCTTTCTTTCTTTTGTCATTTTTATCTCCTCTCCATTGCCTTTTCTTCTTTGAAGAGAAGAGGTACGATACAACTAAGGGAGACAATGAAAAACACAAGGAATAGAGGAGGATGAACGGTATCAATAAGAATCGAATTTGTATTCTTTAACACAAAAATTAAAATTGTAGGTGTCAAAACTTAGACTCATACTTGTTTCCTTTTCGGTACAAATGTTGGTATCATTTCAGTCAGCATTGTGATAGTTGCTGATCTAAAGTTCCTGAGAAAAGGTGAAACCAGGCTTCTTGTAGATAAATTTTTGTGTCATTTTTTCCCCTATGTGTAGTGGTAGTAACCATGACAAACAGGATTTTTAATAAACAGTGGGGGAAAGAAAATCAACTTCTTTCCCCTTTCTTTCCTTTTCTTTCCTTTTCCTTTTCCTTGCCTTCCTTCTTCCCTTCTCTTCTCTTCTCTTCTCTTCTCTTCTCTTCTCTTCTCTTCTCTTCTCTTCCCTTCCCTTCCCTTCCCTTCCCCCCTCCCCTCCCCTCCCCTCCCCTCCCCTTGTTTTTTCTTTTTTCTTTTTTCTTCTCCTATCCTTTCATTTTCATTTCCTTCCCTCTTTCCTTCCCTTTCCCTTCCATTACTCCTCTCCCGTTTTTTCCTTTTTCCTTTTTCTTCTTTCTTTTCCTATCCTTTCCTTTTTGTTTTCATTTCCTTCCCTCTTTCCTTCCCTTTCCCCTCCTCCACTCCTCTCCCCTGTTTTTCTTTTTTCTTTTTTCTTCTTTCTTTTCCTTTCCTTTCTTTTCCTTTCCTTTCCTTCCCTTCCCTTCCTTTTCCCCTCCTCCCCTCTCCTCCCCTTGTTTTTTCTTTTCTTTTTTCTTTCTTTCTTTTCCTATCCTTTCCTTTTCCTTTTCATTTCCTTCCCTCTTTCTTTCTCTTTCCCCTCCTCCTCTCCCTTCCTGTTTTTTCTTTTTTCTCCTTTCCTTTCCCTTCCCTCCCTCCATCCCTCCCTCCCTCCCTCTCTCCCTCCCTCCCTCCCTCCCTTCCTTCCTTCCTTCCTTCCTTCCCTTCCTTATCCTTATCAGGAAGATTCTCAATAAGTGGCTTCCTTTCCCTGATAAACAACTTGCCTTCTTTTGTGGGAATTGATTTCACAAAACATTAGAGCAAGTTGCAGGAATCATCCTTTTTCTTCGTGTTTTAGTCTCCTTCCTCAGATGTTCTACAATCCAAATTTCTGAGTTGTGGAACAGATGTGTCTCATCTGTCCACTCGGGCACCATACAGTGCACAGCTTGTGAGTTTGGATATTCCAGCTGGAGAGGTCTGTGTTGAACTTTTGATAAGGTAACCATTCAAAGGAATAGCCACATTCTCTTCATTTTTAAATCAGGGCAGAGCAGTTTGGCGCAGAATAAATAAATTGAATTTACAACAGCTGGAAAAGTGTTATTTTACAATTGTTATTTTACAATGTTTAACAACCCCAACAACAGTGTTTTGATGAATGTATTTTTTTTCTTTTTTTCCTTTTATATACACTGAGAGCATATGCACCAAAGACAAATTCCAATCACACTTGGCCAATAAAGAATTCTCTTCTCTCTCCTCTCCTCTCCTCTCCTCTCTTTCCTCTCCTCTCCTCTCCTCTCCTCTCCTCTCCTCTCCTATCCTATCCTATCCTATTGTTGTTGGAATGGGGTTGTTACAAATATAAAAAGTGTTCCTCTTCCTATTGGTTTAATGTTGGATATTTGTTGGTTAAGGAGTCATGGTGATACAGTGGTTAGGATGCAGTATTGCAGGCTACCTCTGCCCACTGCCAGCAGTTCGATCCTACCCTGCTCAAGGTTGACTCAGCCTTCCATTCTTCCGAGGTTGGTAAAATGAGGACCCAGATTGTTGGGGGCAATATGACGATTCTGTAAACCGCTTAGAGTGAGCTGTAAAGCTCACTTTCTTACAACCATGCAAGGAATTTCTGCTCAGGTTTCTTCCCCATATATCATCAACATGGATGACAGTAGCCAAAGGGAGCAATCCACCTTGTTTCTTTCTTTCTTTTCATTTGGAAGGATTCCACTGAGAAATCTGTTAAACACATCAGTTTGAATAAACACATTTGCCGAAGTATGTTGGTTTCCGTGAGAGAATGGAAGAATTGCAGGGGGTTTTATTCGAACTTAGCTCTTGTTTAATTTCTTATTTATAAAACTTGTACAATGCTTGTCTTGCTAGAGGCAACTGTAGGCAGCTTATAGCTTATCTATGCTCCTTCCTCTCTCTCCCTCTCTCTCCCTCTCCCTCTTTCTCCATTTATCTCTCTCTCTCTTTCTGTCTCCATCTCTTTCACTCTCTCCATCTCTCTCTGTTTCTCTCTCTCACACACACACACTGTCTCATTCTCCATCTCCTTTTTTCTCTTTCTCCATTTGTCTCTCTCTTTCTGTCTGTCTCTTTCTTTCTCCATCTGTCACTCTCTTCCTCCATCTCTCTCTCTCTGTGTTTCTCTCTCTCTCTCTCTCTTTCTCCATCTGTCTCTCTCTCTCTGTCTCCATCTCTCTCTCTCTTTCTCCATTTGTCTCTCTTTCTCTTTTTGTCTCTGTCTCTTTCTTTCTCTATCATTCTGTCTCTCTCTGTGTGTGTCTCCATCTCTCTCTGTGTGTTTCTATCTCTCTGTATGTGTCTTTCTCTCTCTCTCTCTCTCTCCCTCCCTCCCTCCCTCCCCCTCCCTCCCTCCCTCCCTCTCTCTCTCTCTCTCTCTCTCTCTCTCTCTCTCTGACACACACACACACGAGAAAGTCTTTTTCTAAGTATATAGGTCTTTATTTCCCACAATGCTTCACTAATTGTCCAGAATGTTTGGAGAACTTGGTTGAGAAAGACTTCCCTGCGCTCACACTGGCCTCTCGGAGTCTACAAGGGGCCCAACCACTTGGTGCTGAGATCAGATAAAGCTCTCCTATCATAATGAAGCCGGTGGGCAATGCCTCGCCTTGTTCAATAGCATAATTGCTCTGCCCCTTTTGCTTAGCCTCCTGAGTCCAGTAAAGAATGATGTTGCACCCTGCTGCTATTTATAACACTTTCCCTTTCCCCCAGAGTTTAAACAGGAAAGTCATTTAAGATCTATAAGGCTGGGTACCGTTTAAAAGCACACCGAACAGTGTGGCATGGAAGCAGTCCCAAAGTCAAAGGAGAGGGGTCTTGGTCTTGGGAAATTTGCAACCATTGGTGCAAAAGTAACATTCCGAGAAAATAAAAATGAAAGAAAATTATCTTCTCCCTAAGCAGGATTGCATTCCTCCCTTATCAACATTGCTTCCTGCATTTTAATATAGGCAGTATGTCAGTGGTGAAATGTAGAATGTGTTACTACTGGTTCTGTGGGCGTGGCTTGGGGGGGGTAATGTAACTGGGTGGGCATGGCCAACCTTTTTTTTTAAAACATTTTTTCTACAACCTTAAGAGGTTGCAGAAAAAAATGCTTTTAAAAGCCTCTGACAATCAGGCAACTGATCAACCCCGCACATGTGCCCCACTCCCGTGTATGCATGCACCCCCCTTATGTGCCCCATCCCCCATGCATGTGCATGCCCCCCGCACATGCACCCATAGATGTGCTCCACCCTTGCACATGCCCTGCTTCCGTGCATGCATGTGCAGCCCCCCCGCATGAGCACTGTCCCCGTGCATGTGTGTGTGCCCCCCGCACATGCACTGCCCTTCTGCGCATGCATGACAGAGACCCGAAGACCAGCTGGCTGGCGGGAGGCGCACTTGCATGCACGGCAGGGCTGAACTTGGGCGATGGCCCACATTCACCATCACAGCCCTAGAAATTTACCAGCTCTGTTGATTTCCTCGTATCAGAGCTACCATTTTGATCTGTCACTTAAAGGATCTTGTCTTTGGTGACGCAGGTACCTGATTAACTTTATGTGGATTCAGAAGTTAGATAAGAGTCACTTTGATCTAGTGATTAAGACATCAGGCTAGAAAGTGGAAAAACAGGTGTTCTACTTCCATTTCCACTTTACCCATTAATTAAAGTATAGGATTCTCCCTCCCCCTATTAGTGCAGGTCACATTGTCCAATTGAATGCCATTGTATTGTTATGAGAAAAAGTCTTTGGTGTTGGCAAACACCTGCCAAAGTGTCCTTGGCTCTCATGGCTCGTCTTTTTGATATCTGGAGCCTACATTCCATCTCCCCCTTTTCTCCCCCCTGGTTTGTTGGCAAGCCATAATGGTTGCAACAGCAAAAGCGTGCTTCAACTTTGACAAGAGGCAAGATACAAATAAACAAGTACAATAATAAATAAATAATAAAGGACGAGGACTGGATGGCATTTGCAGGAGAGCTGTAAGCAATATGAGACCTATACATTAGACAGGGAACGAGGTGTGAATAAAAGAGGTAGTGGCAAACTATATACTGGAAGTCACCAGTATAGTTCAAAAATGTTACTTACACAGATTCAGTTCAGATGTCTCTTAACAGGTATTGCACATCAGTACCTTAATGTTTCAATTATATTGAAAATTAATTAAACTGTCATTCATGTATCATTCCCCCACCCCCGAGGCATTTATATGTATTATCCAGGAAAAAAAAAGGAAATCCCTTCAATTCCAAATATTTTATCCACTGCCCTATGCGACTAATGCTTGTTTCTGAGCATTTCTAATCACTTTGTAGCCTCAATCTTACAGACTTTTATGAAACCTGAGCTTTACCCTAAACTAGTGGTGAAATCCAATTTTTTTTTTACTACCGGTTCTGTGGGCGTGGCTTGGTGGGCATGGTGTGGCTTGGCGGCATGGCAGGGGAAGGATACTGCAAAATCCCCATTCCCACCTCACCCTGGGACCAGCCAGAGGTGGTATTTGCTGGTTCTCCAAACTGCTCAAAATTTCCGCTACCGATTCTCCAGAACCTGTCAGAACCTGCTGTATTTCACCCCTGCCCTAAACCCAATAAGCACGATTTATCTGTATGAAGGAGGTCACAAGTTTTGACAGAATTCTTAACCAGCTTCAATATTTTACTACTTATCAAGAGAACGCACGAGCCTACCTGGGTACCAGCCATTTGCAATTCTTGCAGCTGCTAACAAGACAATTCCAGAATTGTTGTTGAGGCTTTCTGGATATAATCTTTGCAATTTGGCTGTGGTGGTGTTAGTAGTTTAATGTAGCCTAATTATGGCTTTTGATGAACCTCAACACGTAACGTTGTATGTCATGCTGTATTACTTTTAATTTCACAGCTGAACACATTTCTGTCATTATAACCCTCCTCTCAAAACCTCTTCTTAACTTTCTCTCTAGAGGGCACACAAGGTGTATGACTCCTTTGGGAGATTACATCAAGAGTATCTGCTTGTCATCCTCTAGGGAGTGAGATCTACTCTTGGGTGACTTTTCAGAGGCAATGTGTATTTAAAATTGTCACATTTTCTCCTCCAGTTATGTTCCAAGCAGTGGATCCCAAATTCACAGCAGTTTCCAGGTTCTACAGGATAGAAGGGGTTGTTATCCCTGTTGCAGGAAATGGAAAAGGGAGCCTAGTATGAATTTTACCATAGGAGGGAGGGAGGAAGGAAGTATGAAAAATGGTCATAAGCCACTTTATTACTGATTTTGTAGCTTCGAGAAGGCACTAAAGAAACTGTTATAAGTTGAGAACTTATCCGTAGTGCGTAAGAAGTCAGTGTGTAGTTGATTCCTTTCATCTTTCCTTTATTTTTCCTTCTTCATGATCTTACATTTTATGTCCACACTATAATGTTGTCTTTTCAACTTTTGGATTAGTTTTTTCCTGCATGGCAGACCTCAGGAACTAGAAATCCAGAAGCCATTAATCTAGCCTGGGTCTTCAGGAAGGGCAAGGGGGTTGGGGTGATGACGTCACTACCTAGATGAAGCTGTGTCGTTTGCCTTAATTTATGTCACCATGTCCTGACACAAACAGTGTAAAGGTCCCGAGTTGATGGACGCTTCAGTTGGACTTTTGTTAACCCCTTCCCCCTAATTAGACCATTAAAACAAGGTTCCCCTGTATATTTTATCAGCATGGGAACTCACAGGGGTAGACAGAGACAACTGCAATGATTATTATTATGGTTGATGATGAGTTTTGCAACAGCAAAATAAAATTGACAATTTCAGATGCCCCTTTCGTGTCTCATTTTCCTTGGATAAAGTATGTATCTTTGTCTTTTGTTTTGTTTTTTTGTCACTACTTTAAAAACAATAAAAGAATAACTTTGAAGTTTATTTCAGACCGAATGAGGGTGGAGGCCTTGTTCACTTAGTCTAAATAGCTCCTCATCAGCTAAGATTAATCTTGGTTATAAACGCTCAGAGACTCTTCTTCAGAATAAATTGTTCCTGGTAGATCAGATAGGCATAGCTCTCTAAAGAAGGCTCCGATGCTGGGAACGGTGGAAAGAAAGAGGAGGAGAGGATGGCCAGCAGCAAAGTTGGATAGACTCAGTTACAGCAGTGATGGGGGCACTGTGGGAAGGATTAGAAGAGACAGATCGACCTGGAGAAAATCTGTGCGGTTATTAAGAATAATAGAATAGTAGAAATACAGAGTTGGAAGGGACTTTGAGGTCTTCTAGTCCATTTCTCTGGTCAAGTGGGAGACCCTATATCAGTATGGTTAACCTTTTTGGTGCCGAGTGCCCAAAGCGTGTATGTGCACGCAAATGCATGTCTGTGTGCCAGAACCCCCAAAAAGCAATGCGAGCACCCCGTGCATGTGTGCGCCCCCCTGGCACATGCACCCTGCCTCCCTGCTGTGCCCTGTTTTGGATTCCAGGTTGGTGCTGGAGGCTTTCCAGGCCCAAAACGGGGCATGGCCCGCATCCCATTTTGGGCCTGGAAAGCCTCCTGGAAAGCAACCTGGAACCCAAAACAGGGCATGGGGTGCCGCGTGTGCCCCCCCACACCCCATTTTGGGCTGGAAAGCCTCCTGCATCAACCTAGAACCCAAAACAGGGCATGGGGTGCTGTGTGTGCCTCCCCGCACCCCGTTTTGGGCCTGGAAAGCATCCTGCATCAACCTGCAAAACCTAATTCCCACCCCCACCCCCCCACCCCCCCGTGCATGCACACACACCCCAGCATGCGCGGCAGAGATCCGAAGACCAGCTGGCCGGTGGGAGGCATGCACGTGCACAGTGGAGCTGGGCTGGGGCAACGGCTGGCATGACCACAGGGCAAGTCGTTCCACTGACTAATTGTTCTAACTAGCAGGAAATTTCTGCCTGGTTCTAGGTTAATTCTTCTCCTTTGGAAAAAGGGAGGATTTTCTTCTCTAAAACAGTCCAGTCTAACGTGAACAAAAATGTGCAAAGAAAACCTTTCTCAGATGACTTTATTTCATCTCTTTCTTTCTTTTATATAAACACAATTTATATCAGAGGTTTTTTTTTTAAAAAAAAAAATCCCTTCCCTGCTTTATATATACTATTGCATTTTATATTACCAGTGTAATACTTCAGTTGTTGTTCTTGCTGTTATATTGGTGATTATTTCAGATTATTTAAAACCCTATCCCCGTTACACGCATACATGGATAGATATAAACAAGGAATTTTACTTTTTTATTTTCTTTCTTTCCTACTCACTTAAAATGTGTATGGTTGCCGGTGCATCCACATGTGAATGTTATTTGGCCTTATTCCCAAGCACTCAACAGTCAGTACATGAATGCAATCGTTTTTGCTTAAAGAAATAAAACTTGACTCTAGCTGACTTAACATTCAACCACAGTTGCTTTTTGAGGTTTCTCTTCTTTATTGAAACGGTCCTTTTAATGTCATCTTTAATTTAATCAGGTAATGTCATCAAAATAACATTTACTTTGTTACTGCAAATTCACTGCATTATTAACTAGTGCAACTGGGGGAGAAAAAAAAGAGAAAAAGGAAAAAGGAACGTATTTACAGTAAAATGGTTCTCGTTCATGTGGTACCATCTTTAATTGGCAGTTTTGAAATATTTTAGGTCTCTGAAATAATTTATTTGTACTGTGGTGGGTTTCTTTTGGTAGAGTTGCAAAACTATTTTGATGGTGTGCTATTACAGCAAGAAAATGTCCTTTTGACTTCCAACTGTTCCCAGAAGTTCTGTCTTTGCATAGGATGATTGTGGGTACTCCATCACTGGAGGTTTTTAAGAAGAGACTGGACAGCCACTTGTCTGAAATGGTATAAGGTCCCCTACTTTTTTTATTATTATTTGATTTATATGCCGCCCTTCTCCGGAGACTCAGGGCGGCTTACAATGCGTTAAGCAAGAGCCTTCATACTTTTGTATATTTATACAAAGTCAGCTTATTGCCCCCACAAACTGGGTCCTCAATTTACCTACCTTAGAAAGGAAGGAAGGCTGAGTCAACCTTGAGCCTGGTAAGATTCGAACTTACAGTAATTGCAGACAGCTCGTGTTAATCACAATGCTTTTAGTCTGCTGAGCTATCCAGGCTCTACTTGAGCAGGAGGGTGGACAGAAGACCTCCAAAGCCTCTTCCAACTCTATTATTCTGTACAGATAGTCCTCAACTTAAGACCACAATTGAGCCCACAATTTATGTTGTGAAGTGAAAAAATTGTGAAAGTGAATTTGTCCCAATTTATGACTTTTCTTGCGACATTTGTTAAGTGAATCACTGCAGTTGTGAAATTAGTAACATGGTTGTTAAGTGAATCTTGTCAGAAGGTCACAAAGTGACTCCTGAGCATTACAAATATGAGTCAGTTGCCAGGCATCTGAATGTAAATCCCGAGACTATTGGGATGCTGCAATGGTCATAAGTGTGAAAAATGGTCTTACGTCACTATTTTCAGTGCCGTTGTAACTTTGAACAATCACTAAATGAGCTGTTGTAAGTCAAGGACTACCCGTATTCTGCTTGGGGTATAAAGAAACAATGACAAATGAAAAGATGGATTTTGACTTGGTCTAGCAAGGTGTAGTCTAACATTTGACCATTTGTTGGTCAAATGGACATTTGATTCTGGATCTTCCCAGCCATGTGCAACACAGAGATATTTGCTTTGCTCATTCATTCATTCATTCATTCATTCATTCATTCATTCATTCATTCGGTTTGTGTAGCCGCCCAACTCAATCCAATTGATTCGTCTACCCTAGAATTTCAATAAAGTGAATAAAATACTTCCACATTTTGAGAGGGGATGGAAAGAGGTGTTGAGGATCTGGCTCATAGCTTGTTTCCTCTCTTAAGGAAATGCCTTCAGCTATCTGCCAGGACCTAGAATAGAATAGAATAGAATTCTTTATTGGCCAAGTGTGATTGGACACACAAAGAATTTGTCTTTGTTGCATATGCTCTCAGTGTACATACAAGAAAAGATACATTCGTCAAGAATCATAAGGTACAACACTTAATGATAGTCATAGGGTTCAAATAAGCAATCAAATCATGCTATCAATATAAATTGCAAGGATACAAGCAAAGTTACAGTCATGCAGTCATAAGTGGGAGGAGATGGGTGATAGGAACGATGAGAAGACTAATAGTAATAGTAATGCAGACTTAGTGAATAGTTTGTGTTCTGTCCCTGTTGCACGCACACACACAAACAGACAGCCAGGAGTTAATGAATCAAACAGTCAGGAATTCCTTTAAGATAACAGGCTTGGCAGCGAACCATGAACCGCCTGCCAA
This sequence comes from Masticophis lateralis, assembly GCA_030761175.1. Lineage (NCBI taxonomy): Eukaryota > Metazoa > Chordata > Lepidosauria > Squamata > Colubridae > Masticophis > Masticophis lateralis. Next base: position 17,317,790 of record JAUDYJ010000010.1, read on the forward strand.
AAGATTTTACTCACTAAGGGAGGTTTTTCCTCCTCAGTCTGATATACCAAATTAATTCCACAAAGCAAAGAATTGACAAAGTCCAGTCCAAAGAAATCCAAAAAGAGCTTCTAACAGGGTTCTAGAAACACGCTATGACTTCCAAGCTTTTCAATTTGTCCATCACAAGGCCTAAATAGTTGACACACACCCTTTTATCCCTGGTGGGGTGTGGTCCAGTGACTCAGCTCAATGCCTGGCCTGCCCACGCCTCTTTCTCTGCTGCACGTGTTTATCCTTCCGACGCTGTCTGGGATCCAGCCAAAACTCATCCCCCTCGCTCTCTATCTGCAGCTGCTCCGAAGTGCCTTGCTCCTGGCATATCTCTTGGCCTTCAGAGGAAACCTGAGGCATTGCCAGAGAGGATAGTCCTGGAGGGGGAGGCCTTGCCAAATCCTCTCCTTCACCTTCTGAGTCCTCTCCCTCTGTTAGGACAGGCTCGGGGGTTGGAGTCACAACAGTTTGACAGTGTTGAGGGAATTATTTGTTTAGCAGAGTGATGGCATTCGGGAAAAAACTGTCCTTGTGTCTAGTTGTTCTGGTGTGCAGTGCTCTATGGTGTCATTTTGAGGGTAGGAATTGAAACAATATATGTCCAGGATGCGAGGGGTCTGTAAATATTTTCACAGCCCTCTTCTTGGCTCATGCAGTATACAGGTCCTCAATAGAAGGCAGGTTGGTAGTAATTGTTTTTTCTGCAGAACATTTTCTAAAATGTTCTCTCTAGGATATCTCTGGCAAATAGAAATTATTCAGCTCTAAATTGGATTTCCTAGAAAGCAGTATATTCCATACAACTAGACCAGGGGTCTTCAAACTTGACAGCTTTAAGACTTGTTGACTTCAATTCCCAGAATTCCTCCTCCAGTCATGTTAGCTCAGGAACTCTGGGAGTCGAAGTCCATAAGTCTTAAACTTGCCAAGTTTGAAGACCCTTGAACTAGACTGAGGAATTCTTTTAAACTTGTAGGGGAAAGTTAAGGAATGTCTGCTGGTAAATCTCTGCCAAAACATGGATTAAATCTCCTGGAGGTTTTATGCACTCTTCTGATTAAAACGATTCAGAGGGTGGAAAAAAAGTGTGACCTGGAATCAGAGCACTGAAATATATTTACACCTCCTTGGAAGAGGTTTGTGTTGGCTCTACCTTCTTCAATAAAATCAGAATAAAACTCGAGAAAAACCAAAACTAACAGCTTTGTATTCCCATTGTGTTGGGAAATGTTGAAAAATAGCAGTGAAAGAGAAGTTCTGTAGTTCAAAAGCTTCTCCATGTGCATTTGTTCACCCAACACACCTCTGTTCAAGTTTTCTCATTCAGTTTGTAGCGAGTATGGTTGCATGTTGTAAAAGAAGACAAAACATCTTATAAAAAAAGGATTGGAGGTGCACGCAGAAAAAAAAAACCAGGTTTAAATCAGTGGTGGGATTCACCAGTTGTAACAACTGGTTTGCTTTGCGCAACCTCTGGAGGCCAGAAACAGGCCCATTTCCGGACTTCTGATACTTCCGGTAGGCCTGGGTTTTTTTCATCCCCAGGCTCCAGAGCCTCCAAGAGGGCAAAAATGGCCTCCCCTGGCACCGGAGGCCCTCCAGAGGCCAGAAACAGGCCCATTTCTGGACTTCTGGTAGGCCCGTTTTTCGCCCTCCCAGAACCTCCACATGCACCCTGCAGTTACCTGACATCCAAAATGGTCCAGGTGGAGACTTCTGGAGGGGAAGGGCAGGTGGGCGGTGTCAGCCAGTCCTTGGAACAACCGGTTCGGTGAACCAGATTAAAATTAACATCCGGTTTGCCCAAACTGGTGCGAACCGGCTGAATTCCACTCCTGGTTGAAGTCAAACTAGAAGCAGTATAAGGAGAAGCAAATTCTCTTTCTTAAGTGGAGAATGTGAAGACACATACCATGGATTATTTTTACACAAACAGGTGCGGTTAGAAATGTTATCCATGCAGGCTGGATCTTAACACTATCTCTGGCCAGAGCATATTTTTAGTTACAAGAGTTGATTCCTGATTCCTACCATTAATCTATGCCAGGCGCAAAGAATCGGGACCACACATTAAGTTTCTCCATATTAAATTAATTTATTGGCTATACACAAAAATGTAGTCAAATAATAATCAGCACTAAATTGTTGCTAGATAAGAGTTAACGGAATTAAAAAGGGATTGGACTTAAGACTGTTTGTAGGAACGTAACAACCCTAGGCTGGTTCCTTTCTTAACTCCATCTCCAAGCTCTGCCTAGCCTTCTCCTACAATATATGAGTTTAAACATGTTGGCAATAACAAAGGTAGCCAAAATGCATTCACATTGATACACATATTTAGTTGAATTGACCAATTTGAGTTGGATTTACCATTTTTTTTAAAAAAAAAACATGGGATAAAAATCTAGAATAGTGACATTTGAACTAGTGCAGGTGTCAGCAACCTGCAGCTGAGGAGCCGCATGTGGCTCTTTCACCCCTCTGCTGCAGCTCCCTGTCACTCAAAATATGAGTCACAACTGCCAATGTGCGACACCCGCTGGCATGCGATTTATTGAGCTTTTCAACCACAGGTAGGCCAACCATGTATAAATCCAAGAAAAGAAAGAAGAAAACAGACTGTTTAATTCAACTACATATGCTAGTTTTGTGGCCGCTCAAGAAATAGTCAGGCACGGGAAGGGTTTTGTGGCTCCTGGTGTTTTCTTTTCTGTGGGAAACGGATCCAAATGGCTCTTTGAATGTTTAAGGTTGCAGATCCCTGAACTAGTGGGATGTGATGGTGATAGAAGAAAGATGTCAGAAGCTACAGCCCTGGTATGAAAAGACTTCTTAGTTGCCATATTTGATCACATCAGAATGCATTTGTGCTCATTTTACTGATTGTGATATTACCCAGAGCAGTGTTTCTCAACCTCATGAATTTAAGATGTGCGTACTTCAACCCCCAGAATTCACAACTCCCAGCATATGGGCTGAAGAATTCTGGGAGTTGACATCAACACAGCTTAAACCCGCTGCAGTTGAGAAATGCTGATCTACAAATATTGTCTCCCAAATATTAAATGCACGATGTGTAACTCTGTAAACTGGAGAAATGGGATGATGGTCTCATTTTCAGACTTCATTGTAGTTGCCAAAGAGATGTTCTATTTCCAAAGATTTTAAGTGCTATAGCAATACATTTGTCTATTTATTTTGATCCCATCACGGACCTCAAGATTCTTCCCACAGCTGAGGACTATATTTATTACCCAAAGGCTGTTGTTACAGGACTCCCAGATTTCATTCAATTTAGGCTGTCATGTTTTGAAGTTTTGCAGATTCTGACATCCAGTGATCAGGAAAGGAGAGAAGCATTCTGTTTCTCCGTATAATGTTGGCAGACAAAACAGGATATTTTCCCCCAGATAAAGTAGAACGGCTACTCTTAAAGGGGAAAGTGGCTTTAAAAAAAACCCAGTTGGTTTTTCTATATAGTAGTGGTGTTTTTATACCATTTTTGTTGTTACTGAGTCACACTCAGAGACTTAAGATGGGCAGCTATATAAATTGAAATAATTTCAAAAGTGGCATAGAGTAAAAATGGAACATTTCCATTCCCTGTGGATGGCGATTGCTGAAACCAAGGGGAAAACTATGGTTTGTTATAAATACTTTAGTCATATTACTGGAAGTTAAAAAAAGTCAAGCTTTTAGCCATAAAAAGGTTGTAAGGCTTTGATTTCATGGTTGTTGTCATTACCTTTTAATTTTTTTTGAATCCCTGTAATGTATAGCATTATAGCAAAGTTTCCCCCCTACTTTTTAGCATTCAGTTTAGATCTCTTTCCTTCCTTCCTCCCTCTTATTCTACTCTACTCCACTCCACTCCATTCATTTTAGCAATAAGATGAGATCTCGTCTCTTCTCTTCTCTTCTCTTCTCTTCTCTTCTCTTCTCTTCTCTTCTCTTCTCTTCTCTTCCCTCCCTTCCCCTCTCCCATTCTCTCCTCTCCTCTCCTCTCCTCTCCTCTCCTCTCCTCTCCTCTCCTCTCCTCTCTTCTTCTCTTCCCTCCCTTCCCCTCTCCCATTCTCTTCTCTTCTCTCCTCTCCTCTCCTCTCCCCTCCTATCCTATTCTTCTATCCATTTTAGCAATCAGATTAGATTTCTTCTTTTCCTTCCCTCCCCTCCCCTCCCCTCCCCTCCCCTCTCCTATTCCATTCCATTCCATTCCATTCCATTCCATTCCATTCCATTCCATTCTATTCTATTCTATTCTATTCTGTTCTATTCTTCTATCCATTTTAGCAATCAGATTAGATTTCTTCTCTTCCTTCCATTCTCCTCCCCTCCCCTCCCTTCCCTCTCTTATTCTATTCTGTTCTGTTCTGTCCTGTCCTGTCCTATTCATTTTAGCAATCAGATTAGATCTCTCCCCTCCCCTCCCCTCTTCCTCCCCTATTCTATTCTATTCTATTCTATTCTATTCTATTCTATTCTATTCTATTCTATTCTATTCTATTCTATTCTACTCTACTCTACTCTACTCTACTCTACTCTACTCTACTCTACTCTACTCTACTCTACTCTACTCTACTCTACCCTATCCTATATGGATTAAAACCAATTGCAGAACTTGGAAAACTGTGACAGTGATGCCAAAATAAAGGCCAATGAACAGTAAGAGTGAGATCTTCTTTCTTGGCATAATCTCTCAACCTCCTAAATCCTTAAAGGATTTTGTCATTAAAGTGCTTTGGATTTTCTGTAATTGGAATTTCTAAGGGGAATTGACTGTAATTGGTTTGTCTCTAAGTGTACTATTCAGATTAAATTGTGAATGCCATAAAAAGAGATTTCCAACATGTATCATACTGTGTTTAGCTTCACTCTGGGTGTCAGGATTCCATTTCAATGTCTATGAACAAATATCAAGGAAGCAACATTGCATAATTTTTCTTGCTCCTTTTTTTGGGGGGAAACTCATGTATTAAGATGTTTAGAATGATTGTCAGATTTAACTGCAGGGTTTCCGAATCAGAGGATTGGAAAAAACTATGTTTTATTTATTAATTTGCATTAGTTTTAATTAACGGGATTAATAAGGATCTAATTAGAATTGTGTAGCTACTTTAAGGCCGATGGAAAATTAGATGTTAGCTCTGGCAGTTGTTTTAATAGCCACGAAGGCTACTGAGTGAATTTCTCCCAGATCTGTAGATGGTGCTATAGAGATTAGCATTGCATATTAATTAATGGTTTGCTTAAAACGTAGCTTGTTGAAATGATGGATATTGACTAGGTTCCCACCACTAACCTAAAATATTCCATAGCATCATGTGGGGTGTACGCCTGCAATTATTTTTCCCTCCATGTTACAGCATATGCATTTATTTCCTTCCTATAATATTTAACACAAAGAATGGATGTCAACAATAAGTAAGACATTGGTAAACAAAAATAAAAGTTATCACTCCCAAATTTTGCAGCTGTTTAGAATGTTGTGATGGATATGTGAGAATAATCTGGAGGAACGAGCCCCAACAGTAATCTGATAAGAGAAATCTAAACCCAAAGCAGGAATGTAATCTGAGAAAACATCTCAGACTTGACCCATCCTGGTTCTTTTGTCGAAGGAGGCAAGGAAGAGGGAGACATTTTCAGACTTGCGAGATTCTGTCGAAGGTAACCCTCCAATTAAAGAAGTATTCATATTCATAACTTTGGTTGTATACTGTAGTCTACCTCGAAGGACTACATATGGCTAGGTTTTAGTAGTAGAGTAGCCATAAATTGTTCAGCAAACCATAAATTGAATTTAGCTAAGCTATGATGTCCAGCGGTGGGTTTCACATTATGTTACTAATGGTTCGCCCCGCGCGCACCCAGATCACACATGTGCCTGCCTTCCACACATGTGCCAGGCCTCAAAAATGTGCCTAAATAGTTTTTTTTTCCTCAAAAAAGTTTTTTATTTCTATTTACATGTACAGTCATTTATCCATCATTTTTCATTCATCTTTTCTTTTAACTTTCATTTTTCATTTTTACTTTTTCGGGACTGCTCTTTTACTCTTTTGCCTTTACTCCAACCTTTCTTCTTCTCCTCCCCTTCTCTTCCTTCCTCTTTCTCCTCCTACTTCCTTCGTTCTTCCTCTCCTTCTCTTTTCTACTTCCCCTTCCCTTCCCCCACTCCTCTCTTCTTCCCCCCTTCTAACCTTCTCCTCTACTCCTCTTTCCCCTCCCTTTTCTTCCTCTCCTTTTCCCTTTCTTCTTTCTCCTCTCCTCTCCTCTCTTCTCCCTTCCTCTTTCCTCTACTCCTTCCCCTTTCTCCTGTTGTTTCCCTTTTCAGTTCAATCTAAAGTGGTATTCGAGCAGCCCCGATTTTCTAATTATCTTTAGTCTCATTTCAATATCTTATTATTTAAGAAATTGAATAATTTCTTATAAAAAAAATTATTATTTATTTTTATTTCATCATTTGGGTACATAAAAAAATGTGCCTAAATAGGATGGCATAGAGCTGGGGCGGGTGGGCAGGCCAACCTGTGATTTCCGCTACCAGTTTGGGTAAATCTGTCTGAACCAGCTGAATACCACCTCTGACGATGCCTGATTTTGATGTGTGAATGTATCTTTCAATCCTTTGAGATGGACCAGGTGAAGAAACACAGTATAATGAAGGATTATTTGAATTTGAAATTTGAAATGAATTTGAATTTGAAAATCTGACAGGTTCCCCTTTCTTAAGAGAGTCAAGATGGTTGAGTTTCTTCCTCACCATCTCCTGTCTTTCTGAGCTAAGCAGATGTTTTTGTAATAGCTGCTACGTATCTTCTCCTTACATCCCTACACCATTCTTTGTCAATGTCAAATCAATGGCTTATGGTTTAATATGATTGGGGAACCAGGTCTCTATGATTTGTTTAATAACTATTGTTAAAACAAACAATGTAACTTCCAGATTAGTGTCTACATACATACATACATACACACACACACATACACACACACACACACACACACACACATATCGTGTGTGTTTGTGTGTGTGTGTGTGTAAAATTCACAGAACATGGGTTACAAATCATAGAAGGCAACAAGCCAAATTAAAACACACTACCTTGTGCCTTGGCTGATGTTGAACCAGGCTCTCTCTCTCCCTCTGAAAAATCCCTATAAAATCAAAATGAGATCACAAAACACCATAACGAAAACGGATTGGTCATCAAAGGACAGGCAGTTGCCGTTTTTGGAGATCGTGGTCAACTGGGACTTTGTTCAGGGCATCCAAGTTGTGACATTTTGTCACAAGTCTCATTAGCCCTTTTATAATGATGGTTGTTTTGTCTTCAGTGCTCGATGGTCTCTACTGCTGTTTGCTCTGGGATCAAACAACTGTCGATGCTGTTAATGACATTAGTTTTTCTCCATTAAAATCTTTCCATTGCTTTCTTTTTTGGGGGGGTAGGGAGTGGGGAAAGTGGAAATCACGACCACATCCCCCTTTGGTGAAGCAGTGAAACATTCAACAAAAAGATAGCGGCATTTATTACAAAATCACAGACCGGAGCTTCTATTGATGGAATCTCATAATGAGTAATTAAGCTACTTTGTAGAAATTGGGGTTGTCAGGCTTACTATTGGGGTATTTCTATTGTCTGGAGGATGCAGTTGGGAAGACATGCTGGAAAGGCAATAAAGAATGGGCTGGTTCTAGAAATAGCAGCCTTCTCCTAAAAGCACACAAGTGCCTCCCTCCATCCCATCCACCCCTAGCCCACCTCCACCCCCCAAAGTACTAGCATAAAAATTAGCCTAGAGAAATAACCTTCTGAATGGTATGAAAGGCACTTTCCAAAAATATTCAGAGTGTGTCTCTGGATAAACTTGAGAAATTGTAAGCTGCTTCTCTCTCACCTCCCAACCTCTCGCTCTGCTTTCTTTCCTCCCCTGGGAATAACTGCGGCCAATATTTTTTTTTTTCCCCTTCCAAAGCCAGGAGCTGGAAGTGGGGTCTGATGCAAAATAACTGGCATTTAAATACGGCTCTATCCATCTACGCTTATGCAGAAAATAGAGAATGCGGCACAGAAAGATTTGGAGACGAACTGTTATAATCCCTCCGGCTTCCTGTAATATTTTCTTTTATTGATTCATAATGAGTCATTTTTGATGTGATGGGTGGCTGTACAGATAGATAAATAAATAAGATACCTAATCAAAGAGCAACTCGAGGCAAGATGCAAATATTTCAAAGTACATCATAGAAGCTAGCAAAAGGAAAGGAGGAAAAAAAAAACACTGTCATGTTAGGAAAGACAAAAAGAATTAAACACTCAGCTATCTGATGCAGGGTCAGAAATCCTGATGCCCCAGGACTACTGGAGAAGCCTGAAGATAAGTCAGAAGTCATGGGAACATGAGCCATTTGGAAGAAATACTCTTCCAAAGTTGGAGAAAAGTTTTATAAGGTAGCAATAGCACTAGCTCTTAGACTTATATACCACTTCACAATGCTTTCCAGCCCTCTCTAAGCGGTTTACAGAGTCAGCATATTGCCCCCAACAATCTGGGTCCGCATTTTACCCACCTCGGAAGGATGGAAGACTGAGTCAACCTTGAGCCTGGTGAGATTCGAACTGCCAAACTGCTGGCAGCCAGTGATCAGCAGAAGTAGCCTGCAGTACTGCACTCTAACCACTGCACAACCGCAGCTTTTATGTGAGGTCATAAAATATGACCTGGTGATAGGTTTTGGAGAATATTCGTCTCTTCACCCAGAGCCCTTTGAGTACGTTTCCCACTAAATGGATTCACTGTTTTCCAGTCTAATCAGATCCTGGGATCTTTCCAGTTGAGAGTAACCTTCTACAAGCCTTAAATGTCTTACATAGAATGCGAGAGTAGAATTCGGGAACATACTGAAAGAGTAGAGGGAGAAAATGGCATTGTTCTGGATGATCTGCCATTAAGAAGCTTCCTTGCATTTTGGAAATCAGCACATTAAAGATAGGACTTCGGCAAATCTTTCTGAAAAGTTTAGCGATAATTTATAGGTTTGACTTGCATTTTTGTGGACGTTTCGTGGCTTGTTAATTAGGATGTGCTCAGAAGTATGTTTAAATTCAGACTTTTGGACACTTCATTTAAATTATTACATACTGTAGGTGGTCAAGCTGGCAAAGAAGTCCATCTTTTGAGATGCTATCAGTTGTAGGAGATGCAATAGGTCTTGTGGCTTGATATCTAATAACTGATGAAGCAATTCATGGTTGAAATCCAGCAGGTTCTGACAGGTTCTGGAAAACCAATAGCAGAAATTTTGAGTAGTTTGGAGAACTGGCAAATACCACCTCTGGCTGGCCCCAGAGTGGGGAGGGAATGGGGATTTTGCAGTATCCTTCCCCTGGAGTGGGGTGGAAATGGAGATTTTGCAGTATTCCCTTGCCACACCCACCAAGCGACACCCACAGAACCAGTAGTAAAAAAATTTGGATTTCACCTCTGAAGCAATTTCCTATGCCGCTTCCATATATGTCACTTATAGTAATGTCTTTCTATATTGTTCTTCAAGGAAAAATATAGATGACAAAAACAGGGATTACATTATTGTATGCTTATTTGGGAGCGAGTTCAATCTCTCTGCATTAAATAAAATTCAGTTACTCTCTGAGTTATTAACAGAATGTGGCTTTAGGATCTCCATAGGCATTTACGCCACATATGAATAGTTAGAAGAATATCTTAAGTGCCTATATAATAAAACATAAATACAAGTCATCCCATTCTATTTTCCAGTTGAACCCTAACTACAAGTTTAGGGGGATGCCCCATCTTCAAAAAAAAAAAAAAAAATAGAAACAGATTCCTCTCTATTAAATTCAAATCGTTTGCCTCAGTATTCCTACCGATTTTATCTGTTCCCTGCCGAGTTCCAATTAGTTGAAAATCATTCTGAATTCGTTGCTCTTTATCCTTGTTTGCTTGTTAAAAACATAGCAATTCTCCGCCCTAGCGCCCACAGCAGTCAGGATTGGGTAGTGGCAGGTCTGGTATCCAATGAGACCGAGCCTACTGAACTTTTCTGGCACCTCCCCTTCCTGTTAGTCCAGTTTTTCGGCTCGGTCTTATCCAAGACCAGACGTGTCTGCAGATCCTCTAGCCTATTTGGCCTGTTTTATTCCTGATTCAGCTTCAATCTCAACTCAAGACTACTTCAATCTTCACAACAAGTAAGGTCCGGCGTGAAGGGCAGGAGCCTGTAGCCGCCGAAGGCCTCCTAAGGCTGGGGCTTCCCTTGGGCAGCTCCTGTTGGGGCGCACGAGCTAACTCTGTTTGGCTCTGCCGCTTCCCCCTCTCTCTCTCATTCTTCCTGGAGCTGTTTTTTACTTTTTCGCTGGGAGCTGCGAGGAGTGTGTCCGCGCTCCCAGCGTCTCTTTCTTTCCTTTTCGGGCCGCCGCGGCTTCTTCAAGGGCCCGCTCATCAGCTGAGAGGCGCGGGCGCCATTTTGTTTTCCCCCCCCCCCACTCGCTGTTTCACCGGGTGCTCTCCGACACCCTTGGGGGCTCAGCCTTCGCAGGGGAAGCGCGAGGAGGGTGTCCGCCTTCCCCTGCACCTGCCTGGAAGCCCCTGCTGCCTTGTTTCAGGCCGTTTTCGTCGCGGCCGCCATTTTGTTTTTTGGCGCGGGCGCCATTTTCTGGGCCCAAAAATTTCGCGCCATTTTTGCCACTCTCTCAGGGGGCCTTACAGCGAAGGGGAAGGGCGAGGAGTGTGTCCGCATTCCCCTTCGGCTTCCCAGCCCGCCCCCCCCCCTCTCCCAAAAAAAAAAAAAAAAAAAAAATCTGCCTGTTTGCCCCTAAGGCTTTTGGGGCCAAGCCTTTCAATCCCTCGCTCAAGGTCCTTACCTAGCGAGAGAGAGAGAGAGAGAGAGAGAGAGAGAGAGAGAGAGACAAAGAGAGAGAGAGAGAGAGAAAAGGAAAGAAGGGGGCTCTTGTCCTGCTGTTGCTGACCCCCCCCCTCTCTTTTTTTCCTGGCACCTTTTCTCTTTATAGAGAGCCAGACCTGATCATGGCAGATCCTCCTCCTCAAAAATCAGGCCGTACCAGATCAAGCAAAAGGCCAAGGGTTGAAGACCCTGGAGAGGGCTCCTCTTCCCAAAGAAGCAAGAGCAATCCCTCTTCTGCTAAGGGCGCTTCTTCATCCAAATCAACCATGTCCAGGGATGAAGCCCGCAGACATAAGGCCATGGACCGGGCCTTTGACAGGGCTCAGGCTAAGAACTTGCCTCAACCAAAACCAACGACAGCGGCTCTCAGGAGCTCTTCACGTGGCGCCACCGCTTCTTCTGTGGCCTCCCAGGAGGCTTCTCCCCACCGCACTACCACCTCTCTGTCTCCTGATAGGTCTCTAGCAGGTGATTCAGTTCCGTCCCAAGCAGCTGCCTCTGTTTTTCCGGCTTGTCTAGGAGCAGATGATCAATCTCTTCAGTCCCCTGCTAATCCTTCAGCTGATCCGGTCTCCTCTGCTTCAACTTTGGCTGACCCGCAATCCATCCTTCAGAATCCCCTCTTACCTTCAGACATGAGGCTCTCCTTAGCTGATTTGATTTCTGAAGCCATCAGGCAAGGCATTGCCCAGGGCCTTCAACAACATACCATGGCTGATTCCTCTAGACAAGGGGACCATTCTCGCTCTCGCTCCCGAGCTCGTCCAGAGGAGGTCACAGAAGACCCTTACGACCGGGAATCAGACAGCCAGGCTTCCTTATCAGAAGGTGAAATTCATCCTGACCAGGACCTCTCTGAGGATGAAGGGCTGGAACCCGACCAACCTGCCTTTGTGGGTTTGTTCAAACCCCATATGTTCCGGTCCCTTCTCCACAAGGCCCAGTTGGTCACTGGTCTCGGGCCTCCTGCCTCCCCTTCTGAGGCTCCCGCGGGGTCTGTCACCGCATCCTCAGCCCTCTTTCAAGAGCCTGCTGCGCACTCCGACATTGTTCCAGCACCTAAGCTCTTCTCTGATGTCACCAAAAGGCAGTGGTCCAACCCCAGCTCGGGCCCTGTGCCAAATAATCTGGACAGGAAGTTTTATAATGTTGCCCAAGATTATTCTTCCCTCCTGCAGGTGCCCTCGGTGGATCCGCCTATCGTGGCCCTTTCTTCCTCCTCCCCCCTCACCGGGCCTTCTGAGGAATGCTTAAAACCAGAGGATAAGAAGGCGGAGAGAACCCTCATAAAAAACCACCAGGCTTCTGCATGGGCGGTCCAGGCTTCTTCAGCGGCCTCTTTTTTCAACAGGGCCACCATCCTTTGGCTCAAACAGCTACAAGAGCGCATTCCAGCCACGGATCACCGAACCCACCAGGACATCAATAAAGTCCTGGCGGCAGTGGAATTTTCGGCAGATGCTACACTTAACGCCGCCCGATTCTCTGCCAAAGCCATTGGAACCTCAGTCACCTCCAGGCGTCTCCTCTGGCTCCGAAATTGGCAGGCGGACGCCAGGAACAAATGGCGTCTTGCTTCTTCTCCTTATTCCGGGGACAAACTCTTCGGAGAGCAGCTGGATCCCCTCCTGATAGAGACCAGAGACCACCGCAAGATCCTCCCTGCCCTTTCCAGGCGCTCAGATCCTCGACACCTAGGGTCCTTTCGTTCCTCCTCCTTTCGATCATCGGAGTCTACCTCGTTCCAGCGTCATCAAAGGAACTTCCCTTCGAGACAACGCCAATTCGACACCCAGGTTAGGCAAGGCCCCAGATTCAATCCCAAACGGTCCTTTCGGGGTGGGAGAGCCAGACCCTTTCGGAGACCTCGTTAAGGACAACCCAGACCCAGTCATTGGCGGCCGTCTATCTCGGTTCGCTGATCAATGGGATTCCACTACCTCTGACCTCTGGGTCAGAAACACCATTAGATTTGGCCTATCCCTAGAATTCTCTTCCCCCCCTCCCAACCTTTTTTTGCCTTGCCCTCTATCGTCTGACCCGGTTAAACGGGCTCAGCTCGATGAGGCCATCCAGCATTTATTATCCATCAAGGCTATCCAGCCTGTCCCCGCTAACCAAAGGGGCCTAGGGTTTTATTCCCGTTTATTTTTGGTACCAAAGTCCTCGGGGGATTGGAGGGCTATCCTTGACCTGAAGTCCCTCAATAAATACATCGTTTACCATCGCTTCAAAATGCAGTCCTTAAATACCATACTCCTCTGCATCCGCAATGGAGACCTTATGTCCTCCATAGACCTCACTGAAGCTTACCTCCACATCCCCATCCTTCCTTCCCACCGAAAATTTTTGCGTTTCTTTCATAATGGCCGCCATTTTCAGTACGCGGCCCTCCCATTTGGACTTTCCTCTGCCCCTAGGGCGTTTACTAAGGTTATGGCCGCTCTCATGGCACATATTGCCTCTGTCCCTATCAGAGCCCTTTTTTATTTAGACGATATCCTTGTCCTCTCCCAATCTCGTTCCAAGGCCATCCACGATGTCTCTTCCACCATTGCCATGTTACAAAGTCACGGTTTTTCCATTAACTGGCGTAAGAGCCTGCTATCCCCCTCCACTCGCATCCAACATCTGGGCGCTCTCATTGATTCATCAAACCTTCAGGTCTCCCTCTCCCTTGACCGCCAAACTAGCCTTTCTGAATCAGCTGACCGCATCCTGAAATGCGGATCCTCCTCTCTCCTGGGTCTCTCCAGTCTTCTGGGCAAGATGGTATCCGCTTACGATATTGTCCCCTGGTCTCGCCTACACAGCAGGGAGCTCCAGTGGCTTTTACTCCCGTTCCAACGGACCAAACGGGCCACCTCAGCTTCCAGAATCGCCTTGCCCCCTTCGGTGACAGACTCTCTGACCTGGTGGACGTCGTCGGCCGTATCCCGGGGCTCTTTCTTCGGCCAAGTGACCAGGACTGTGATTACAACGGATGCCAGCCTTTCGGGCTGGGGGGCTCACCTAGACGTCCACATGGCCCAAGGCCTATGGTCCCCGCAGGAACAGCGGTTCAACATCAATGTCCTGGAACTACGGGCCATCTTCTTAGCCCTCCTGGCCTTCGAGGCTCAGATTGTTGGCAAGGATGTCTTAATTCTCACAGACAATGTCTCGGCCAAAGCACACATCAACCGGCAGGGCGGAACTCGATCCCGCTCCCTACAGAAGGAGGCAACCAGATTATTCCGCTGGGCCGAGACTCATCTATCCTCGATCAGGGCCGAGCACATATCGGGGGTAGACAACATTCAGGCGGACTCCCTCAGCCGCGTCCAGATCGATCCCTCAGAGTGGAGCCTGCATCCTCCCCTCTTCGACGAGCTGATATCCCGGTTCGGGACCCCGACTGTCGACCTGTTCGCCTCGGCCGCCAATCACCTACTGCCCCGGTTCTTCTCTCGTTTTCCCTGCCCGGGAGCAGAGGCTGTGGATGCCCTCCGCAGCCCTTGGCCGGCGGGTCAGCTTCTCTACGCCTTCCCCCCCCTCCCAGTCCTGTCCAGGGTAATCCGCAAGATTCTGCTAGAGAGGGCGGAGATCATCCTTCTGGCCCCCCACTGGCCTCGACATCCGTGGTTTCCCGATCTGTTGTCCCTGTCGGTGGCCCCTCCCTGGAGGATTCCCGACAGCAAGATAGTCCTCCTTCAAGGTCCTCTTCGACACCCGGACCCACAGTCGTATCAACTGACCGCTTGGAGGTTGAGCGGCGCCTCCTCGCTAGAGCCTTCGTCTCTCCGGACGCCATCACCATCATCCAGGCTGCCAGACGTCCTTCTACCTTGCGCATATACGACTCTGTTGTGGCCCCGTCCTCTGAGCCTATCCCTTTGGAGGAAGGCAACTCTGAGCAGGAGGAAGAGGAGCCAGCCAGATCTCCCAGCCCTCCCCCTCTGGCACCGGCTCAGGTGCCAGCTGAAAGAGAGCCAAGTAGTGGGGAAACAGGTGTCTCAGATGAGAGTGAGGGAGAGACGTCATTCCTGGACGCACGCCAAAGAAGGCGAGAGAAAAGGGTACTGCAGCTGCGGCGTATGAGGAAATCCTGAGTCATTGGATTGGAGTCATAGGATCCATGACTCACTGGACCACACCCAGAAGCATATCTATTTAAGACAGTACAATGGGTCACGAAGTTCGTGACGAACAAAGCTAACTGCACAGCTAAACAAACGGAGCAACCTCGTAGTCTTGGAAGCTGGATGAACGGCAAAGCTACGTAGGTGATTTTCTTGTTTGTGTAAACCAATAAAGTCCTTGGCAGACGGTGTGCATATCGCTGCCAAGGTTGAGATAAGAACTGCAGAGTGTGCCAAGTGAGTCTTAACCCTCGGCTGGCTGTGTTTTTGTGGGTCTCTGAAGGGGGGGGACAGATCATCTTGTTCGTCACCCAAAACTCCATCGTTAACCCACGATGGACCAACAGCTGCAGCAGCAGGTACAGCAGATGCTGGAGGCCAATCAACTTCTGCAACAGCAAGTAGCACAGCTAACTGCACAACTTGCTTTGGGAAATGCTCCTGTAGCAGCTCCACCTGCTCCCCTTCCCCGTCCAAGATGCCCAGTGAACATGCCAGATAAGTTTTCTGGACAGCAGGAAATGTTCCCGGCCTTCTTGGGACAGTGCCAGCTGTACATGGCAATGCGGCCGGAGGATTTTCCGGATGACCGGGTTCGGGTGGCTTTTATTATCAGCTCCCTCTCTGGCACTGCCGCCCGATGGGCCACGCCCCTGTTGCTGCAAGACAGCCCCTTGCTTCTGGACTATCAGGGCTTTTTGCAACACCTGCGCACCATGTTTGAGGACCCCCTCCGGGTGCAGACGGCAGCGAGGCGCATCAAAGACCTCCGCCAAGGCAAGCGCCCCCTGCAGGACTATATTGCGGAGTTCCGATTGCTAGGCCAGGATTCGGCCTGGAATGAGGCGGCGCTGATGGATGCCTTCCAGGACGGCCTCTGCGATGAGATGCAGGACGAGCTGGTTCGGGTGGAGGCGCCACAGACCCTGGACACGCTGGTGACCCAATGCCTGCGCATCGATGCCCGCCTACAACGGCGACGGCCCCGTAGGGCTCTTCCGGAACCACCGACAGTGCCGGCACCCCCGCGTTTCGTACCAACAGCGCCCCGGACCGTACCGCGTTTGGTGGCGACGGCTGAGGAGCCCATGGAGCTCGGAGCAGCCAGACCTCAACTGACGGCCCAGGAGCGGATGCGGAGACGCCAAGGGGGGTTGTGCCTCTATTGCGGCGAGGCTGGACATTTCGCCGCCTCGTGTCCCCGGAAGCGGAGTGGATCGCTCAAGCCTGTTCCGGAGCCTCGGCGTGACCAGCCGGGAAACGGGTCAGGCCTGGCCTAGGGGAAACTCTGGGTCAGGCAGGTGACCATGCCCCGCCGGAGGCGGCGGCTGTGGACTGTGAGCCCCCTCGGCACCTGATTTTGAACACCCGGGTGTTGTTGGCTAACCGGTCGGAGGGGCTCCAGGCGCACGCGCTGGTGGACTCGGGGGCCACCACGAACTTTATGGACCAGGCCTTTGTGGCCCATTACAAGGTTCCCTTGGTTCCAGTGGACCCTCCGTTGAGGGTCGAAACTATTGATGGGCGGGAACTTGTGGCGGGGCCCATCAACTTCGCTACTCAGCCCTTGCGCCTTGCCATTGGGAACCATGAGGAGGCGATCCAGTTTTATGTGACGGCGGACCTGCACTTCCCCTTGGTCCTGGGGATGGCCTGGCTTCGGGCGCACGACCCTCAGGTGGCGTGGTCGAGAAATGCCATCTCGTTCCCCAGCCTGCAGTGTGTCGACCACCTTCGCCACACCTGTGCCGGCCAGGACGTCTCTGCCCCGAACGTCTCCTTGCCTCCGGAGCTGACATCCTTCGCCGACGTGTTCAGCGAGAAGGAGGCGGATCGCTTGCCCCCGCACCGACCCTACGACTGCGCGGTGGACTTGATGCCCAACGCGCCCCTGCCCTCGGGACGCCTGTACTCCATGTCGGAGCCCGAGCTGGCCGCCTTACGGGACTTTCTGGACAAGAACCTGGCCCGTGGGTTCATCCGGCCTTCGACCTCCCCGCTCTCGGCCCCAGTCCTCTTCGTGAAAAAGAAGACGGGGGACTTGCGCCTGTGTTGCGACTACCGGCGCTTGAATGCCATCACGGTACGGAATCGCTATCCCCTGCCGCTGATCCCGGAGCTGATGGAGAGGTTGCGGGAGGCCTCGATTTTCACCAAGCTCGACCTCCGGGGAGCCTACAACCTGGTGCGGATGCGAGAGGGGGACGAGTGGAAGACGGCATTTGGCACCCGATACGGACACTTTGAATATACCGTCATGCCGTTCGGGTTGACCAACGCCCCCGCGGTCTTCCAGCACTTGATGAACGACGTGTTCCGGGACATGCTGGATCGGTTCGTGGTGATCTACCTGGATGATATTTTGATCTATTCCCGGACCCCGGAGAGTCACCTCCAGCATGTCTGCCAGGTCCTGCAGCGCCTGCGGGAGCACCAGCTCTATGCGAAGTTGGAGAAATGTTACTTCTTCCAGACTTCCATAGAGTTCCTCGGGCACATCATCACCCCCGAGGGCATCGCGATGGACCCACACAAGGTGGCGGCCTTGCGCAGTTGGGAACCCCCGCGTCGGGTGAAGGACGTCCAGCGTCTGTTGGGATTCGCCAACTACTACCGGACCTTCATCCCGGGCTTTGCCACCCTGACCGTGCCGTTGACCCAGCTCCTTCGGAAGAAGGTTCCGTTCCAGTGGGGGCCCCCGCAGCAGCAGGCCTTCGAGGTTCTCAAGCAGGCCTTTGTCACGGAGCCGGTCCTGAGGCACCCCGATCCACACCGTCCGTTCGTGGTTGAGACAGACGCGTCCAACGTGGCGATTGGAGCGGTGCTGCTACAGGCTCCGGTGGATGGTGGCACTCTTTTTCCCTGCGCTTACTACTCCCGGAAACTCACTCCTTCCGAGCGCAACTACACCATCTGGGAAAAGGAGTTGCTGGCTATCAAGGCCGCGTTCGAGGCTTGGCGACATCACCTCGAGGGGGCCCGACACCAGGTGGAGGTGCGGACGGACCATCGGAACCTGGAGCACCTCACCACGGCCAGGAATTTGAACCAGCGGCAGATCCGGTGGTCGTTGTTTTTCGCCCGGTTCAACTTCCACGTCACATACATTCCGAGCCACCTCAACCAGAGGGCGGACGCGCTATCCCGTAAGCCGGAATACTTTTGCCCAAAGGACTCCCTTTCCCCCCGGACGGTGCTGCCAGCGGACTCCTTGGCCGCGGTCCAGGAACCGGTGGACCTGCGGACTCAGGTGCTGGAAGCGCAGCGACGGGACGACTGGTCGCAGCAGCGGAGAGCGGACGTCGGCCCCGCGTCCCCATGGACCGTGGAGGAGGGCTTGCTCAGGCACCGGGGTCGGCTGTACGTGCCCACAAGTCCGCTCCGAGCCCTCGTCATGAACCAGTGCCATGACAACCCCGCGGCGGGGCACTTCGGCTTCTTTAAGACCTTGAACCTAGTGACGCGGACTTTTTGGTGGCCTCGGGTACGGCACGACGTGCACGCCTACGTGACGTCCTGTGTGCCATGCCGACAGGCCAAAGCCGCGTCCGGCCCCCCTCCTGGACTCCTCCAGCCGCTGCCGACACCGGAGAGACCGTGGGGAGCCATCTCCATGGACTTCCTGACTGACCTGCCCCTGTCCGCTACGTTCACGACCGTCCTCGTGGTGGTGGATGCGCTCACGAAGATGGCACATTTCATCCCGTGCCGCGGCCTGCCCTCAGCTCGTACCACGGCTCGCCTGTTCCTGCAACACATCTTCCGCCTCCACGGCCTGCCGGACCGGGTGGTTTCGGATCGCGGGGCCCAGTTCACGGCCCGCTTCTGGAAAAGCCTGATGGCTGCGCTGGAGGTGCAGGTGTGCCTGTCGTCATCACACCACCCGGAGACTGACGGGGGCACGGAGAAGGTCATTGGCATACTGGAGCAGTACCTCCGCTGTTTTGTCAACCAGCAGCAGGACAACTGGGCCGAGTACCTTCCCCTGGCGGAGTTCGCTTTTAACAACTCCCAACATACCTCCACCCAGATGACACCGTTCCATGCCAACGTCGGGTACCATCCACGTTTTTTTCCGTTGACCATCATGGACTCCCCTGTTCCTGAGACCCGGGACTTCCTCTCGGAGCTGCAGGCGGTGCAGCAACTGGTGCGGCGGCAGCTGATCCGGGCGAAAGAGGACTATAAACGGTTCGCCGATCGCGGCCGCCGGGCGACGCCACCGCTGGAAGTTGGAGATCGGGTGTGGCTGTCCACGAAACACCTCCCCACGGACCAGCCGGTGAGGAAACTGGCCCACCGCTTTATCGGTCCCTTCCCCATCGAGGCGGTCATCAACCCGGTGGCCTATCGGTTGACTCTACCCCGCTCCATGCGGCTCCACCCCGTTTTTCATCGGTCCCTCCTGGTCCCTGAGACTCCCACTAGCCGTCTCCGCCGCCCGCCGCCGCCTGCCCCCCCAGCCGCAGCCGACGAGGACGACGCCTCGACGTATGAGGTGGACAGTATTCGGGACTCCCGTTGGCTGAAGGGGCGCTTCCAATACCTCATCGCTTGGAAAGGGTACGGGGCCGAGGATTTCACCTGGGTGGACGCATCTGCCGTTCAGGCCCCTGACCTGGTGCGGACTTTCCACGAACAGTTCCCGTCCCGACCCCATCCCGACCGTCAGACCCGGGGGAAGGGCCCTGCGGTGGGGGATAGTGTTGTGGCCCCGTCCTCTGAGCCTATCCCTTTGGAGGAAGGCAACTCTGAGCAGGAGGAAGAGGAGCCAGCCAGATCTCCCAGCCCTCCCCCTCTGGCACCGGCTCAGGTGCCAGCTGAAAGAGAGCCAAGTAGTGGGGAAACAGGTGTCTCAGATGAGAGTGAGGGAGAGACGTCATTCCTGGACGCACGCCAAAGAAGGCGAGAGAAAAGGGTACTGCAGCTGCGGCGTATGAGGAAATCCTGAGTCATTGGATTGGAGTCATAGGATCCATGACTCACTGGACCACACCCAGAAGCATATCTATTTAAGACAGTACAATGGGTCACGAAGTTCGTGACGAACAAAGCTAACTGCACAGCTAAACAAACGGAGCAACCTCGTAGTCTTGGAAGCTGGATGAACGGCAAAGCTACGTAGGTGATTTTCTTGTTTGTGTAAACCAATAAAGTCCTTGGCAGACGGTGTGCATATCGCTGCCAAGGTTGAGATAAGAACTGCAGAGTGTGCCAAGTGAGTCTTAACCCTCGGCTGGCTGTGTTTTTGTGGGTCTCTGAAGGGGGGGGACAGATCAGACTCTACCTGGCGTTCCTTTGTCAAGTGGTGCTCTAGGAAAAGAATCCTTGCTACGGAGGCCTCCATTCCTCAGCTTATAGACTTCTTGCGGGATGGTTTCCGCTCAGGCTTGGCCCCTAACACCCTTCGCCGACAGGTGGCGGCATTATCTTCCATTCTTTCATGTGGCTCCTCATCTACGTTAGCCAACGACCCACTTGTGCACGCCTTTTTACGAGGCGCTACAAACCTCCGACCTCCCGTAATCCATCGGTTCCCTACGTGGGACCTCAACAAAGTCCTTCAAGCCTTGACCGCTGCTCCCTTCGAGCCTCTTCGCACGGTCAGCCTGAAATATCTTTCCTTCAAAGTCTCCTTCCTGGTCGCTATTACCTCTGCCCGTAGGATTTCTGAGCTGGCGGCTTTGTCGGTCCGTGCTGACCTATGCATCTTCCATTCAGACAGGGTAGTCCTCAGACTCGACCCTGCCTTCATCCCCAAGGTCAACGCCACGTTCCATCGGGCACAAGAGATCATCCTCCCGGATTTCTGTCCTGCTCCCAGATGTCATCAGGAGGCGGTTTGGCACAAGCTCGACGTACGAAGAGCTCTCCGCATTTATCTGTTTCGTACTTCTTCCTTCCGTCGATCAGAAGCCTTGTTTCTGTCCTTTCAACCGGCTTCGATGGGGGCAAGAGCTTCCTCAGTCACGATAGGTCGCTGGTTGCGGGCTACCATCGCATCCGCCTACGAGTCACAATCTCTTCCGGCCCCGCGCAACATTACCGCTCATTCCACCAGGAGCGCTTCCACCTCGGCAGCTTGGGCCACACAAGCATCGGTGGAGGAAGTCTGCCGTGCAGCTACATGGGCATCTGTGACTCCCTTCGTCCGGCACTATCGCCTCGACTCCTATGCATCGGCGGATGCAGCATTCGGCAGGAGAGTTCTCCAGAGGGTCCGGCCTATCCCACCCTAGGAGACATCAAGCTTTGGTATGTCCCAATCCTGACTGCTGTGGGCGCTAGGGCGGAGAATGGGCGTTGGTCTTACCTGATACGCCCGTTCTCGATGAAGCGCCCACAGCAGTCAGCCCCACCCTAGGCCGTACTGGGATTCATGGGGGTGGGTGGACTCTCATTCTCTTCTTATATATCTGCAGACACCTCAGTCTACTGAACGAACTCGCCTCCAAACTGGACTAACAGGAAGGGGAGGTGCCAGAAAAGTTCAGTAGGCTCGGTCTCATTGGATACCAGACCTGCCACTACCCAATCCTGACTGCTGTGGGCGCTTCATCGAGAACGGGCGTATCAGGTAAGACCAACGCCCATTTTCCTAGACCTTTCTAAATTTGTTTGAGTCGATAAAGATAGCAAAGCTCATTTCTCTTTCTCTGCCACTCAATATTAATTTTTTTGTTAATCAGATTTTGTTTTATGCTACTGTTCCGTAACAGCGGTGCTAACATCAAATTAAATTCAAATAATTGGTTAAATACAATAAATGTACCAGGAAGTTGTTTGCTGGAAATAAATGCTTCAGAGAGAATTTAAATTCCATTAAAACAGAATTAGGCAACATAAAATTACACTTCCATCTTAAGCAAATAAAAACACCCACTCTATTTTCAACATGTAAATTATATTCCTGTAATTTTAAAGCAAAACCTTTCTCCTGTTTTTTTTTTTTTTTTTACTTTTTATTGAATCTGAAACAGATTATCTCTTAACAGCTTTCAAAGCAATTTGAAATGGTTAGAAAGGAAATCCTCAGATCCATCAATCCGTCCACGGGTGATCCAGGCAGAGTTGAACACTCAGGCATATCAACCTCCAGTGGTAACAGTATTTAGGTGGCATCATTAGAAGATGTTGTTAGTTGGGAAGTCGGGTCTGACCCATAGCAACCCCATGGACAACTTTCCTCCAGGCCTTCCTGTTCTCTACCATCCTCTGGAGTCCATTTAAGCTCATGCCGACTACTTCAGTGACTCCATCCAGCCACTTCATTCTCTGTCGTCCCATTCTTCTTTTGCCCTCAATCTTTCCCAGCATTAGGTTCTTCTCCAGGGAGTCCTTCCTTCTCATTAGGTGGCCAAAGTATTTGAGTTTCACCTTCAGGATCTGGCCGTCTAAAGAGCAGTCAGGGTTGATCTCAATGGTGAAATCCAAATATTTTTAATACCAGTTCTGTGGGCGTGGCTTGGTGAGTGTGGTGTGGCCTGGTGGATATGACTTGGTGGGCGTGGCAGGGGAATGATACTACAAAATCTCCATTCCCACCCCACTCTGGGGCCAGCCAGAGGTGGTATTTGCCAGTTCTCTGAACTACTCAAAATTTCCGCTACCAGTTCTCCAGAACCTGTCAGGACCTGCTGGATTTCACCCCGGTTGATCTCCTCTAGGACTGACCGGTTTGATCGCCTTGCAGTCCAAGGAGTCTTCTCCAGCACCATAGTTCAAAGTCTTCAATTCTTTTGATGCTCAGCCTTCCTTATGGTCCAGTTTTCACAGCCATACATTGCAACTGGGAAAACTGTAGCCTTGCCTATATGCACTTTTGTTGGCAGGGTGATGTCTCCGCTTTTTAGTATGCTACCTAACTTTGCCATAGCTTTCCTCCCCAGGAGCGTTCAAGCCACAACATATAAATATGAAACCATAAGCAATATAATTATTGATCATTATCAATGCATAGCAAAAGAGAAAGAGTCACCCTATCTTGTCAGGGTAGGGCTTAAGTCTTTTCTTCTCCATTCCAGATATTTTCCCAGTTTTAGGGTAGTATATTTCAAGACGGTTTCTGAGAAGTTGGAATAGATGTGAAGGAGCAGAATGAGGAGATCAGGAGAGTGAAAACCAACACTTAAAAGATTACATGGAGGAAATGAAGGTATATTTAACCAGGAGAAATGACCTCTTAGGGGAGATATGATGATAGGCTTCTTAGATACCTGTAAGAATGTCATGCAGAAGGAGGTCAAAGCTCCCTCCCCCCCCCCCCCAATTCTGGAAGAATGAAGATGGATTCATTCCATCTTCAAGAAGATGGATTCTGGTTGAATGTTAGGAGCAAAAAAAAATTGTAATGGTAAGAACAGTTTGGTATATGGATTCTGGTTGAATGTTAGGAGCAAAAAAAATTGTAATGGTAAGAACAGTTTGGTATAGAACCAAAGATTTAGAAGAGCAATTATCAATCACGAAACCAGTTGCTCTTGACCTATTGAGAATGTTTTAATTGGATTCCTATCTTGGGTATGTGGTTGGTCTTGATAGCCTCAATACACCTTTTTCGATTGTATGATTTTATTTATCATCGGTTAATTTTGTTAGTAAAACTACTACATAACCTCCATTAAGCAAGGTGCTCATTTGGGGACTCTTCAAGGAATTTGGAGTCTTGATAGAGTATGGTTGCTTCCATGCTGATTAGGCAGAGGTAATATTCAGCTGGTTCGGACCAATTCAGGCAAACCAGTAGCATAAATTTGGACTGGTTCCCCGAACCAGCAAAATAGGTAAGTTAGATCCAAATATTGGCTACCACAAGTAGGGACATTACCAACACACATTCCGTGTGCATAGCAGAAGAAGATATTTTTCCCCCCATATTAATGTGTTGTTGTTTCTGTTGTTCCATATTCTTTTGTACCTGGACCAGCTGATAGCGTGTGTGGGGTGGGGGGAGAGTAGAATATAATCATGATGATTCAAAGCAGTTCATTAAATCTCAGTGCAATCAGCAGTGAGAGGAAATGATGAGGTTGCACAAAAACAGAAACTGAGCTAAAACATGCTCTTTAAATGCTCTTCAAAATAGCTGCCTTCTGATTCATAGGGAAAAGACGTGGGAAAAAAGTAATCGGTTGAGTTTTGACTGGGAATGCATTTTAGGAGCATCACCAAAACATTTCATTCTCCATTGCTCACTTAGTAGAAGCCCCAAGATGTTACTGGGTAGGTTCTTATGGGAGGCTCAAGGTTGACTCGGCCTTCCATCCTTCCAAGGTGGGTAAAATGAGGACCTGGATTGTTTGGGGGGCAAGATGCTGACTCTGTAAACTGCTTAGAGCGGGCTGTAAAGCAATATGAAGTGGTATATAAGTCTAAGTGCTATTGCTATCTGAAAAGCAAAAGAGACTTGAAAGGCCACCAGTCTAATTCTGCCCCCCTCACCCCCCACCCCATCATAGCAATAACACTTAGACTTATATACCACTTTACAGTGCTTTACAGCCCTCTCTAAGTGGTTTTACAGAGTCAGCGTATTGCCCCAACAATTTGGGTCCTCATTTTACCCACCTCAGAAGGATGGAAGTCTGAGTCAACCTTGATCCTGGTGAGATTTGAACTGCCAAATTGCAGGCAGTCAGCAGAAGTAGCCTGCAGTATTGCACTCTAACCATTGCACCACTGCTGCTCATCCCAAATTATCTTTCCAACAACTCTGGACAGAAGGCTGTTGTTGTCGTTTTGCTCATATTTCAAACCAAGTAGCAGAAACTCTTGGAAAAGGGCTCGCAGTAACGTACTCGGCCAATTCCCGATGGAGTCGAAATAACTGCAATCAAACAGAATGTGTTCTTAACCCAGAGGTCCCCACACAACTCTGAGCAAGTCAAGGCCTTCCTTGCCAAATCCTTTGCTACCTCAAAAGTCCAAATTGCAATAAAAGCAGTGGGGTCTTCCAAAGGAAGCCATCCGGCTCTACAGATTCCTCCTGCATCAGTCTATATAGGAACTGCTCTGTTCTAGAAATTTTCCATTTGCTTCCAAATAGACCAGCCCGTCTGCTTGCAAAAACAAAAAAACAAAACAAAAAAACAAACAAACAAATAAGCAAAGATGGATTGACTCAAACTTCAGAGGCATGATTTTGAGCAGTTACCTTGAAGAGGAAAAAAGAGTGGGGCACGTGGTATTTTTCTTTCTCTCCCCCCGACTAAATAGATCTGTCTGGAAGAGCCAGCTGCAGGATGCCATTGCTAGAATACCATCCCTGCACTAGTAAACTGGACCTAGCCAATTAAACATCAAAATGTTGGCTGCATTCAGTTCACAGGAAGACTTATATAAGTTCATTTTCATAGCGTGTGAGTCTGCATCTTTACACTTTAACTGACAGATTCCCACAGTGAATAGACTGGGGAGTTATCAATTATATGGTTAGCTGTACACTTGCAATTCTATGCTCCATAGCTTTCTGACAGAAGCTAGAGTTTAATTCCCACTTCAGCAAGACTCTTAATATTTTAAAGAGTCCGGGATTATTATTATTATTTTTGCTTCTCCTTTCTACACTTTGATTTCTGAAAAGGATATCATTTTTAAAGCCCATCTGCTACATTTCTTTTTTTCCCAGCTGTTCCAAAAGGAAAAAGCACATAAGCGCATAAAAATAAATAAAGTTCCTCTGTTTTTAGTGGATTTCCCCAAAACATGGCACATGATGTTACAGGGAGAGGTGCTGCCTGTTCAGACATTGCAAACCTGAGCAAATGTTCATCCACAAAGTTAGTTGGTTAGTTAGTTTGTCAAGCATGTATAAGATAACAGGTATAAGAATAAACATGATTATGAATATTGGAAATGGGTACAAATAAATGGAGACAGTAGGACAGGTCTGGTAGACAGGTTGGTGCACTGATGCATGCCCCTTACAGACCTTTTAGGAATGGGATGAGGTCAACGGTAGACAGTCTAAGGTTAAAGTTTTGGGGGTTTGGAGAAGTAAACACAGAGTCAGGTAGTGCATTCCAGGCATTGACCACTCTGTTGCTGAAGTTGTATTTTTTTTAAAAAATTAGATTTATATGCCGCTCTTCTCCAGAGACTCAGGGCGGCTTACAATGTGTTAAGCAATAGCCTTCATACTTCTGTATATTTTATACAATGTCACCTTATTGCCCCCACAAATTGGATCCTCAATTTACCTACCTTAGAAAGGATGGAAGGCTGAGTCAACCTTGAGCCTGGTGAGATTCGAACTTGCAATTCAGCCAGCTGAATGTTAATAACAGGCTTTTAGTCTGTTCAGCTATCCAGGCTCTTATATTTTCTGCAATCAAGTTAGGAGCAGTTTACCTTAAGTTTGTATCTATTGTGTGCTCGTGTTGAAGCTGGAGTAGTCATTGACAGGTAGGACATTGTAGCAGATAATTTTATGAGCTATGCTTAGGTCAGACCGAAGACGGCATAGTTCTACATTTTCTAAGCCCAGAATTTCAAGCCTGGTGGCATAGGAATGTGAGCAGAGAAATGGGGGACTCTTCTCATGAAATATCTCTGGACTCGCTCAATTGTATTAATGTCTGATATGCAGTGCGGGTTCCAGACAGATGAGCTGTATTCGAGAATTGGTCTGGCAAAGGTTTTATATACCCTAGTTTGCAATACAATATTACCGGAGAATGTACTTTCTATGCGGGTCTATATCTGTAGCCCCTGCATGGGAACTTTCATTTGAATTGAACTTCTGCAACGGCTGTCAAAGTTCACCCATGGAGAATCCATGCACAATTCATTGCTTTCCATTGTTTAAAACTCTTCTGAAAGATTTTTATAGGTAATCCTTCACCAAATCGTTACCTTGGGAGCAATGCGAGAAATTTCACAGTCTTCAGAGATTCCATATTGGGTTATTGAGTAGATAGGTATTTATTTGTTTGTAGGGTTTTTACACTGGCAATTCCACAAGGACATATGCCAGTTTACAAAAGTAGCATAAAAACAAGGGAGCAATATTTCTCCAAGGAGAAATTTACTAGTAGTGAGAAAAATTAAGTAGTGCAATGGCTTGCCATCAGAAGTTGTGGATGCTCCATCTCTGGAGGCTTTTAAGAAGAGACTGGTCAGCCATTTGTCTGAAATGGTATGGAGTGCTTGAGCAGAGGTTGAATTATAAGACTTCCAAAGTCCCTTCCAATGCTGTTACTCTGTTACCGTGTTTCATGTCTGGATAATAAACCCAACCAGGCTTTTCAGCACATGCAATAATATAGCCACCCCCTCAAAATAAGCCCTCCCACCAACTACTTACACACATGCGCAGCCGGTCCCGCCATTGTTGTGACCCAGGACCAAGTAAGTAGTAGGAAAAATAGTCAGTGAAAAAACAAACAACCTTTATTCGAACAGCTGAGAATGACTTCATTCCCAGCGTCGTTCAACTAAATTAAAGCAAATTCCTCCCAACACAAATTCCTCAGTCCTATCGCAGACCTTGGTTCAATTAGGCAAACTGCCAAAGGCCTTTTTTGGCAAATGTTCAGAAGTCACAGATACAAAAATAAATACAAGACGTAGATGAAGAAGAAGACAAAGCTACCAACGTTGTTTTCTGGCAAAGCCCAAACACCGTTGCTGGTCTGTGTTAAGCCTTATGGGAGGGGCTAATCATCTCTTGGCCCTACTCCCGAGTTGTCCTCTTTGCTTGAGCTGCTCTTGCCTTCTGGCAGCTCTTCTCATGCGTGCATTAGAACAGGCTCCTCCTGTTCCTCTGCCTCACTCCTATCGGTCTCTGGAGCTCTGGAGTCCACACCACGCCCTGGCCCCATCTCTGCCTCTGACGCAGAGCTTTCATCCAGGCCTTCCCCAGCCTCCAGGACTGGCCCATGTTCTTCCTCAGCCTCATTGCTGTCCGACGCCACTACCAGCTCCGCAGGCTGCTGCTGGACCACAACAGCCATTTCCTCTGGTTGCTTGCCGTGCAACCAAAATGAGTTGAGGTGGCAAGGCCAGGAGGAAAGTGGGGGGCATGCCCACCCCTCCATGTTCTTCATGCCAGCTGAGCGGCCAACACATCTCACCCAGCCCAATGGCAACAGCAGCCTGGCTGCTTCCTTTCCCCATCATCTCTTTATCAAGAGGGGTGGCAGGTAGAGTGGGGGAGAAACAAGATGCGTGGAGCGAGACATGGCTCCCCTTGCCATCTCTTCCTTTCCGCCCCCCCCCCCCTCACCAGGCATGACAGGGCTCCTGCCCCTTGCTTAGCTACCCGCCCCCTTTAGGGATGCAATTTGGGGGTGGCAGGTGGGGCGGGCGAGAAGCAGGAGGCAGATCTTACCTTTCAAGCTCCACCTCTTTCCTTGCTGTTGTGCCCAGGGAAACACACTGTAAAAGAAACCTTCTCGCGAGTTCGAGAAGTTTGATTGAAGTTTGATTTTGTCCTTATCACAACAAAAAACCCCTTTTATTAAGTTATTGTGAATTCTTCTCATTCACATCCAGCAAAGTCTTTCAAGGGAGAATTTACAGTCACAGACCTTATCCGGCTTGGGGAGCTGCCAGGCCGATATCTTCAAAACTTTGCAAGGAGTCATAGAGAGTACGAACCAAATAAGCGAACTGTCTCTTGCAAATTCCAATCCCCTTTCGCTCCTCTTTTATTCCCTGTTGGAGCGATCATTTATCATCCACCTGTGGCCTTACTCCCAAGTCGACCCTTGTTCTTTAGCTGTTCCCTTTGTCTGACAACTCTGCGCATGTGCACACTGGGAACAGGCTCCAGCTGTTCTTCTGCCTCACTGATGTCTGACTCCAAAGGCAGCTGATAACTGGCATACAGGCCTGGCCTCCTCTGTCTCTGATACAGAGCCCTTGTCAGAGCCTTCCCCAGACTTCAGGACTGGCCCAGGTTCCTCCCCAACCTCCTCACGGTCCAAATCTGTTACCAGCTCTGCTGGCCTCTGGCCAGCCACAACAACTGGTGAGCAGAAGTTATCCTGACAGAAGGACACATTTAAAGTCTTAGGGGTGATCTCTGTCCCTCTCTAAGGGCCTCTGAAGCCTTTGAAAACTGGCTGTAAGCAAAGTCAGGGCAACTGTTCAACACGGCACCCCTTTCCATGGATAATGAACCCTTTCCTAATAAGTACAGAAAACTGGCAAGAGTCTCTAACTCTCCAACTTGCTTATTTTTCCGACACTTCATGTCCCAGAGATAATAAGAACGGCTTTTACGACGAGACCATGCAAAATCCATTGTATATATTTGATTCCGCCGGGTTTCTCCCCTTCAGCAAGAAAGAAACTCGGTTTCTGAAAATTGCTCTCTAAACACCTTACTTGTCCAACTGTGAGATAGTTCATAGTTATGATGGCTGGTTCCCCCCACCACCACAACCCCCCTCCACCACAACTCCACCATCATTTTCCAATGCCACCCACCCCCTCCCCGGCTTGTAATTTTGTCATATAAATGCAAACTTTCCTTTGCCTTTTGGATTTGCAGGGGGGGTAAGGGGGGGTGAGAGCAGCCGAGTCCCATTTTGCGGCACCGAGCGAGCGAGCGAGAATGCGCCGCCCTTGTTGAAAAGCACCCATTTTACCCTTGGCGTTACATTTGATAATTTCCCCAAGATACCGGAGCAAACTCGTGGCCATGAGCAAAGAAAGCAGACAAAGGAGGAAATCGGTTTGTTTGCAGGGGGGGGGAGAAATGAGGGGGGGGGGAAAGAAAAACTGTATTGGGTTGTGGTAGGGGGAGGGGGGAGGACACCAAAACTTGGACTGTTTGGGAGACGGTGGAGGAAGTGGGGGAAAAAAAATGCCCTGAAAATTGCTTTTTATAATTAAAAAGCTGGGGGGGGGGGGAAGGGAGGGAGGGAGGGAGAAGATGGGGGACGAAGGAGGAAATCTCAGATTTTTGTATCTTGAATATTTACAATAAAAAGCTTCAAGTGCTTGTCAAGGGAGGTAATGTGTCATTAGCCACAGCCGCTATACGGTTTCTCCTCTTGGACATGACAGTGCAAGAGGATAAGGGAAGAGTAATTATAGCTCAGCAGGGCTGCCACGTGTGATAAATGAGTAATCAGCCCACCAAAGTCCCTGTCCTCAAAGGAGGGCTATTACGGCCTTATCAGCTGCAAGCCCAGGTGTAGGGCAGCTCAAACCGAGGCCCAGGCCCAGCGTGGACAGCTCATTTTCAGTCAGAAGTTGCCTGTTCTTTGTGCTTGCGGTGCTTGTCTCTTTGTTGCTTGTGCCACAGGGATTTTGGGTAAGGGGGTGGGGGGAGGCAGCTGCGGTTTCTACCAATGTCTCAAGCTAATATTTAACCTCCTTACACTCTGGAGCTTATATGCATGAGGGGTTGCGCACATTCTGTATGCGTTTTGTTAATGCATGTCGCACAGCGTTTGCAAAAACGCAACGTTTCCCCACTATTTTTACTTCGGTTCCCCTTTTCCTCCTCTACTGCCTCTCTTCCTCCTTCCCCCCCCCCCCATGGCTCCAGTTTTTGCTGCTACCCAACTTCTGACATGGGAGGAAACAGCTTCTACTTTGCGGTGCTGAATCATCTGTCTGCATTCAAGGGTGATGGTTCTGTCTGCCTTGATGCCTTGATGCCGTTGTTTATGGAGAGCAGAAATATTTACACATCAGATTCAAGTTCGCTCTTTGAGAAAAGTTACTCAAACACTAATGCACGCAGTAGGTTCCCTGAAAGGTCTAATGCATGCTACCAATACCAATATTTGCAAACAGTGCAATAAATCTCAGGTGTAATTCTTCTTCTTAATAGCAACAGAGTTGGAAGGGACCTTGGAGGACATCTAGTCCAACCCCCTGCTCACACAAGAGACCTGTACTAGGGATTCGAAGCACCAAACTGCTGATCTTTCTGATCGACAAGCTCAAATCTTAGCCACCTAGTCAGATGCTGCTGCTGCTGCTTCTTCTTCTTCTTCTTCTTCTTCTCCTTCTCCTTCTCCTTCTCCTTCTCCTTCTCCTTCTCCTTCTCCTTCCTCTTCTTCTTCAAAATCGGTATGGCCTATGTTGTTTTTTTCTTCTTCTTCTTCTTCTTCTTCTTCTTCTTCTTCTTCTTCTTCTTCTTCTTCTTCTTCTTCTTCTTCTCCTCCTCCTCCTCCTCCTCCTCCTCCTCCTCCTCCTCCTTCTCCTTCTCCTTCTTCCTCTTCTTCTTCAAAA